>CATIWF010025936.1:0-11005 GCA_949630135.1 Balakata baccata
ATGATTTAATTTATAATTTATTAATTTAATTTAATTTATTTGCTTAATTTTTATTAACTATTACTAAATATAATTTATCAAAATCTAATTTATAAATTGTATTGTAATTTTTTATAAAATAATTAACAAAATTTAATAAAAAAATTTAAAAAAAATGTGTACCATCATGCATGCTTGCATGGAAAGGCATGCACGTGGAATGTAGAGTGGTGCACCCAATAAACAATACCGCACGCGTTGCCATAAATTCAGAATTTTCATTCAAACAACTATAAATTCGGAAATTTTTCAAAAAATACCCCAAAATAGTAAATAGTTTAGGTGAGTAATACAAATTAAGAAATATCCCTGTTTTTTTTCTTCTATTCCTTTCTTTCTTCTCATTATGGTCGACACTGCCCTCACTTTCACAATCTCTTAAAGATGAATGCTTATTAGAGGAGTATCACTTCTTTTTCACATAGCTGTTCTTTGTTCTCCCAATATCATCATCTGAACTATTACTATTATTTGACCTCTTGCTTATCCTCCTATGTTTTTCTTTCATATTACCAGACTTCTTTCTCTTTTCTGTATTTAATTAATGTCAAACAAATGAAATCGAGAATTATGAGTAAAATGAAATTAAGAAAAAAAATCCTTCATTCTAAAGTGAACCAGAGTAAAGAATGATTCTTACCTTACTAATCTGGTCACGGGGTTTGAACTCGACCTCAGAAAGTATACCTGTTGTTAAACACATCGCACCCTAAAATCAGAAACAAAAAACACATTGAAAGATGTATGAAATCACTAGATAAAATATTATAGCCTCAAACTTTTGTCGATTGATTACATACATCTTTTAGTGTGTTTTTTGTTTATGATTTTAGGGTGCGAAGTGTTTAACGACAAGTATGCTTTCTAGGGTTAAGTTCATAGCTCGTGACCAGATTAATGAGGTAAGAATTATTCTTTACTCATATTTTGCTTTGGTTTTTTTAGAATGGCGTGTTTTCTTAATTTTCATTTCACTCACGTTTCTCAATTTCATTTATTTGTCATTACACAGATACATAAAAGAGAGAAGTGTGGCCATATGAGAGAAAAGCATAGGAGGACAAACTAGAGTTCAAATAATAGTAATAGTTTAGATGCTGATATTGAGAGAATAAAAAAAAAGGTATGTGAAAAAAAGAAATGGTACTCTTCTAATAAGGATTTATCTAAAGATTAAGTGATAGTGAAAATGAAGGCAGTTTCGACCACGATGAGAAGAAGAAAGGAATAGGAGAAAATATCACAATTTAGAGATGAGATGAGGGTAGTGATAGGTCAAAAAGGAGAGCAAGAAGTTTAAAAAAACATTACTTGTCTGAGGAATACTCTTTATATGACTCTGAAGATGAGATGAGGATGGAAAAGGCAGAGGAAAGGAAGTGAAGAAGAAAAATAAGAAAAGAGGTGAAATGGATGAAAGTGATTATTTGCCTGGTTTGCTCTAATTGACCACTAATAAAGTCTATCTTGTTGTTTGATTGTATTTCTCAACCATCTCTGGATTATGATAGAGTATCTCATATTCCAAAGAAGATAGACATGACAAGGAAAGAAATGAGGTTGGATTGGATGCTTACACCAGCAGTTAAAAGTTATAGAGAGCCCATAATGTGTTATTGACCCGCCAGAAGAACTGCATGGGGAAGATGTAAGCTTTTTTTTTTTTCTTTTTCTGATTCAGTTATGTTGGGAGATCAATTTAGCCAAAATCAATACCTGCATCCACTAGTACAGAAAAAGCTTTTTTTTTTACTGTTTTTTTTGTTTAAATATATCTGTTCATGAACAGACATATAAGAATGAGACATATCCGATAAGTGGATCTTATACGACTGTTAAAAACAATCGTATCCGATAAGGTTAGATAAGCCTGTTTTAAAAAAAAAACAGACGCATCCGATTAGATAAGATAAAACAGACTTATAAAACTGCATCTTATAAGTATGTTTTATAGCATAACATACTTATTTAGTTTTTTTTTTTAATATTTGTTAATTTTTTGCAATTGCCAGCAGCATACAATATCAAACATCTAAATTAAACTTCAACTACATCTAAATTCAATTTATAACTAAAGCCATTATAGGCTTTCAATGATGTGAATTACACTAAATTCATAAATCAATCAAGCCAATCAAGCCTACAAGGCTAACAATGTCAAAACTCAGACAATGTGGCTATCAACGCGCATGCGGAAGTGGCGCACAGTCAAGTGCGCCAACCCAACTGATGCACTAAGCTTCTGATTCCCTCTGCTACTAGTGTTAGTGTTTTTTTTGACTGAAAATGTTAGTTTCATAAACGTGAACCTCGTATTATTATTTTTAAATTTTTGACAGAAAATGTTAGTGTTGATAAGAAATGTTACTGCTGATAAACATCAACCTCATAATATGTTCACTAAAGTTACTGATAAATTTTAAGTAAAATTTTTAAAAAAATTAATTTTTTGATAAATTAATTTTGAAAAATAAATATTTAGATTGACAAAATTTTGGCATTAAGTATTTATAAATAATAATGTAAAATTAGTATAGAAGTGATGCAGTGTTATAAGTAATAAAAGCACCATGGGCGCGACTTGAAATGGCGCACATGTCTGTCTGCCACCCCACTAACTACCAAACAATCGAAAATATTTTATAAACTATCCTAAATCTGGAATTTTGACCAAAAACACCACAAACATAGAAATAGTTATTCTAACTTTCATAAACTAAGAAATATACTGACACAGTCAGCAACCCGAGAGAATATGCTCTTTGATAAACAGATCTGATAAAAGAAATTTTATTCAGTTGAATGCTCTTTCATTGAAATTCTTGCACGAAAATTAGATTAGGCTTTTGATCAGTAATTGTACAAATCTTATCCTATGTACTCAGCTATCTCCTGCTTCGTTGAGGCCTAAGTCTCTTGAAAGCCATAAATGTAACAGCTGCAGATAGAGAATACCTGTTCAAAATACAACCAACATCAGAAGAAATTATATTAGGTCACAGAAACAAGTGAATCTTTTATTATATAACTGGCAAACGAGAATTATTGTGACAGAAAGACGTGAATCTTTGATTATAAATCTCATTGTCTTTGCCAATGGCAAACCAAATTGCACTATTCTTGAAAATTAAGAAATTTACAACTTGATGAAATGGGATTCAATATCAGGTGTACGTTATGATGCCCTTAGAGTTCGTCGACCAACCTGACACCTTGGGTTTATTTTATGAAAAGTATGAGATCTTTGGGATGAACTTTTAAGGCGAAGACTAGGCCTAAAATAAGAGTACAAGTATGCTGCCCTCATTAATTGTGAAACTTAAAGACTGCCTTCAATAATTGTTCAACACAGGGAGTCCTAATGTGCAAATATAGATATAGATATCAAGAGACAGAATTATCATACCATGTAAATGTATAATTTAAATGGTCTTGTGGCATGACTGAACTACGTATCAAGGCACTGACATCCTTTGGGAGGGGATATGGGCGTGCTGCATTAACATTTTCAGTTATGTCTTCCACATAGATGGTATACTCAGGAAGTCCACAAGTGCGGGCAATATTGGGGACATCAACATAGAACCACTGGCATGAACTTGGATCATTTTCTGGAACAAAGATGCTAGGTTTTTCGCTCCCTCGAATAACTCCAATAACTCCTACCGCAGAGACACATGGACTTTGATCCTGTAAATTGTAAGAATTAAGCATCTCACTATCTAAGTTAATGTTCCTGCAACAAACAAGGGCTAATGCAATACAAAGAACACCTCAATGACTTCATACTTCTTGGACCAAAACCTCCACCATGATCTTCGTTCAGTCTCTTGGGCAGATGAAGATGTTAGATCTGAAGGCTGTTCACCATCTTGTGAAATTTTTAACGACCTCTCCTTCCAAATACGAGGGACCCATCCTCTATTCACCAGAATTGGCGACCACACACTAAAAAAAGACTAACATTTGTTAGCTGCAAGAGACATATATCGACAATCCAATTCATAAATCAAATCATGATTGTCATAACCATCTTGGTCATCTATTTGTTACTAGAAAACTTACCAAATTCATCCACAAGAGTCATGAATTTTTGTTGTTCGATATAATAATCAGATCAATATAATGCTAACCACAGTTTTGTCTATGATTTCTATTCTATGTTAAAAGGAGTGCATAAAACAAAAGAAACATGAATGTGTTAGGGAATGCCATGCTCTGAAGAGACATGATTAATCCAAAAGGGATCAAAGTAGCAGTTTGAAAATAATAAACACTAGACATATCTGTATGATTTTTCCCAATGTTTCATGATCCTTCTTGTCAATTGCAGCCTTCATATGTAAAAAAATTTTTTAAAAAAAAGGTTAACTGTGGATATAAGATATTAAATAATTCAATACTGTATGAAGAAAAAGTCAAAAAGGGAAAACATTGGTCATATGAATCAATAATGCACTATGCTTAATTTTCATCGTTGTAAACCACAAGTACATGTTCCACATAATTTGGAAGATCCATCTGTAAATTGAACCATGCTAGCCACAAAAACTCAACAATAGGCTCAAATATCAATGTATATGTATATTTTTAATTAATAATATCAGTAGCTCTTGAAGAGAGACACTAGCACAGAAAGAGATCATATTACCTACGATTAGAGCATGAAATCAAAAGAGGTATTCCAAAAGTAGGAATATGCAATAATAGCTAAAAGTAAAAATGATCTAAGAAAGAGAAACATAACTAGTCATACAGGTTGCTTAAATTATTGTCACTATCTAGGGTACACTACAATCTCAGAAACAGTGTGCTTACCTTTCAGGGTTGTTTGGGATTGGCATTAGGGGTGTAATGACATAGTATCCATTTTCAGTCACTCCAGATATGCTTCTGGAACGTGGACCCACATATATTGACCTATTCTCATCAAAGAAACCTTTGCATGCCACCCTCCTGAACTCTAGAGTATTTAACTCTTCACTTGATGGGGATATTTCATTAAATTTCATAGGTTCCATTGCCAATCTTTTCTCTCTATACTCCAGCATTTTGATCTGCAATGGAAATTTATTATGAAGGTGTCAAAAAGTTTTCGGTTTTGGTTGCTGTGCTCCAACTGGGATTGCAACTTGCAACTTCTCAACAATGAAAAAGACTAGTGTTGATTGGTAAACCATGTCAGCAAGTATATGAAATCTGTAACCAGCCACTGGTACTTCTGCTTAAAAACAGAGAAAAACATAGAAAGGCTGCATTGCATGGAATCAGATTAGGGATACAACATTTGACTCTAAAAGAAAAGAATAAAAGCTGTTTGCATATGGTTACAACTTACAAGTAGGACATTCTTACATATAGAATCTAATGGAAGACAATAGAGCTCAGGAAGGAAATAAAGTATGAGGGATAACATCCTCTTTCTTGTACAATATTTGCCTCAAATGAAATAGTGTGACCTGTGAATTTTAGTGTGTGAATAAGAGTAATAAAGTATCTCAATTAAACTGAAAGGAGAAAAAAGAATAGCTGATCTGCTACTCAAAAATTTAAGTCATTAATAGCATTTTTCTAGTTGTAGTTGTATTTTTTTTTTACCCCCTAATAGCTTCAACCACTCTATTGTCCAAAGACTACTTAATTTAGGAACATTTTAAATTTTAAAATAAAAAACAAAAATTAAAACAATTTTCATGTTTAGTTCACAGAAAAACAATACTGGAGTGTGGCTATGTCTTGGCCATCAATGTCCATACATATTGGTTTTATTTCCAATTTATTGTGTTGCAACCACTTGACTCTACCTTACTCCTTGTTCCAAAACCCTGTGTTGAAAAAAGTGTGCAATCCCACTCTAGGATAAGATATAATATTGAACTAGGTTTTTTCCTTTGGGTTGGCCAGCATATAACTATACAACATCCAGACTAGAATTCCTCGTTCAAACAAAGTAATTACAAGAAACATTTGCATCAAGAAAATGGTATTCGTGAATCACTTGCTAATGAAGTTTCATGGCACACCAATGATAAGCTTCAACATGAAACATCTAGCACAGGCAACAATGCATTCACCAAAAGATGGTTACTCTTACTCCATAAAAGAATTGATGAGATATGTTTCCTCGTGCATTCTTTTACAGTGAGTGGAACACTAAAAAGCAAAACCTTTTATCTTGAATAGTCCAATAGACAAAAAAGAATGCAACTCAATTCCACCAACCCAAAAAAGAGTAAACAATGTCAATGCTCATAGTGTTTAAAAACATGATACAACCATTGCTGATTGAAAAACCCAATTAGGGGCAACGGTGATAAGAAGGTAGAAACAGTTACCTTGTCCTGCCTTCTGAAGATCTGCCAAGTTCCAAGGCCAAAAGTGATAGCTCCGGGTAGAAATAGCAACCATTTTGACCATCTTGATACTCTCTCTTTATCTGGAAGATCACCTCCTATGTTAAAAGAGAAGTATTCAGAGATATCTAAGCAAATTCAAATACGTGTACAATTTTTGCTCATAAAGACAAACTTATCAACCTAGAATTAAAGAAGGCACACAAGTGAACAGAAAGAAACAGAAATACAAATAAAGAATGGACCTTGAAATTGAGTGAAGGGAGTGGAAGGAGTTTCAGAAACAGGCGAAGAGATGGCGGCGGCTAGGCCACAAAACAACAAAGAAGAAGAAGAAGAAGAAGCCCAATGCTTTTGAAGGAAACCACTTGTACCACCTGGTTGAATCCTCGTTAGTAATCTGTGAATAAAAGCTGAAGCAACCATCTTGAATATGATAATTAATTTTCATAAAGAGTTGATCTTTGAAATTCCTGGAAGGGTTTATGCCCAAAGGGGAGAAGGGGGTTTTGACAGGCTCCGGCTAAATTAAAACCATCAATAAACCCCTTGCAGGTTCATATTTTTCAATTTCAGCCGTTAAAGTTAATATGAAGCAATATCTAAGAAAATTACTGATTTGTTCTTATAATACGATATTCCCAAGTAGAAATTTACTTGTCGAAACATAATCTAAAATATTTTTAGGGTTTAGGGTAGAAAGTTAAATTACTAAAATTGAATTTGAAATCCACAGTAAGAATGATTTTTTTATCTCTCTACAATGAATTAGGAGAGAAAAAATTGCAGAGAGAAGTTTTCTTTCAATTCTTAGTTTTTACGTTCGATAGAAATTATGAAAGTTTTCTTTCAATTCTTAGTTTTTACGTTCGATAGAAATTATGAAAGAATAGTTATTTTTCTTTATTTATATATTAATGAATATGTATTTGGGTTAGGTCAAGTCCATATGGGCGGCTCATACTTATAAAATCCAATATTTTCCACTCGTTTATAGTGGGCTTGACTCATCTATAAACATCATTCCAACAGTTTAAACTCGGATAGAAAATCATTTATACAGGCTAACAGACCATGCGATTAGAAACACACATATGGTGGGAGCTCTAATATAAACCTAACCATAGTCATATATGAGACATCAACCTAATGATATTTTTACTCTTTATAATGTGATTGTTTACCTCAAATATTTTTCTTAATATACATGATCGAGTATCATTTAATCCCTTAAGAATTCATACTCATATCACTTTTGCAATTACTTTGTACTCTAAATTATTTCAAGTTTTATAAAGCAAAATAACTTCGATCGGTGAATATAAGCAACGAGTGTATAAGCAAAAATACTTTTTTTTCGCCCTCATACCAATCAAATCTGAATTAACTAGCTTTTCTAAGAGTATTTCATTAAGTCGAATCATCTCATAACTATAAGATACATCCTAAGATAGTCAACATTAATTTATCGCGTCATAATATAGTTAAAAGTCACAAAAGTTAATAAAAATTGAAGTCCGCATTCAGGATTTCTAGGACTCACATGGCGAAGAAATATGGATTCATTCTTTCGCTTCCTAATAGATCGTCTAGCAGATGCAATATGAAATGCATGATATGATGGGGCAACTTTTTTCTTATAGAAGATAAATGAGTGTATATTTTGCTCTTAATCATAATATAAATAACTCCATATGAGTCTTAGTTTTGTCGCTCTTAAAGCACCAAACCTGATACTTTTATTTGCACATTCAACAATGTCAAACAAGTTTCACACTCAGCTTCTTCTTAATAGACACATGAATGGTGAGAAAGTCATTCACGTCAATTCTTATATACGAATAATCTCATTTTGATTCTCATCAAGGCGACCTTTGGTTCAGTTACATGACCAAAACCACTCTCACTGCATCTTAGTCATCCAAACTTGGTCTCATCTCTACTCGCTCTATAGCGCTAGAGGCGATTACTTATGTGAGAGTGTCATCCTTAGTTTATCAATATACTTTATCAAGTTGTGCTAACTGACATATAGTACATGTTCATATAACTAAAACATTCGCGAACAAACTAATTTAAGTAAATATGTCTTTAATTTTATTGTGAATAAAATAAGTGGTCTAACAATATTCACAAATTGGTTACATCCTATATAAGCTTAGGGATCTCACTTGTCTAACAAATGTATCCCTGGCTATCGGTTTGGTAAATGGATCTTTTACCATTTTTATTCGTAGGAATGTCTTTCAGGACCATTTCCTTTTGTGTGATCATATCTCTAACATAGCGATATCCAATTTACATATGTTTGATCTTTTCAATGATATTTAGGATCCTTAACATAGATTAATGCAGTCATACTATCGTAATAAATTGTAACAGGTTCAAATGCTAACTTAAATAGTTTTAATATGCTACTAAAACTTTCTCAACCAAACTGCCTCTTATACAGCTTCAGAGCATGTCATATATTCAACTTCACTCTTGATAAAGCTATACAATATTGTTTTTTGCTACTTCATGAAATTACATAATCATTTAATAAGAATGCATATCTAGAAATCGATTTGCACTTATCAAGATTATCTCCCCAATTAGCATCTGTATAATCAACTAAGCACAAATCCTTCCCTTGGTACCACAGAACATAGTCTAAAGTTCCTTTTAGATATTTCAATATCATCTTGACTGTCATCCAGTGACCTGGATCAAATTGAAATATGCTCAATAGCTCAATGGTGTAGCATGTGTCTGAATGCATGCACATCATTACATACATCAAATTACCAAAAATGTTGGATTACATTACTTTGGACCTTTTTCTTTCAATCGGATGTCTTGGGACATATATCAAGACTAAAGCTCGTATTCCTTTCAACTAGGATATCCATTGGCTTGCAATCATGCATATGGTAATGCTCCAATATTTCCTAAATATAAGTCTCCTAAGATAAACCCAAAAGCTTTTTCGAGTGATCCCTAAGGATCTCAACACTAAGCATATAGTTAGCCTCACTCATGTGTTTCATTTTGAAGTTCGATGATAACCATTTCTTAGTAACATTAATCAACTTATTATCATTACTAACTATCAATATGTCATCGACATATAAGGATATAATTATGAAACCACTTTTGAACGTTTAATATACACGTAATGGTCTTCCTCCATCATCGTAACACCATCAATTAACATGGTTTGATGAAATTTGAGGTTCCATTGTCTTGATATTTGCTTAAGAGTTTGCAAACTTTGCACTCTTGTCTTTTAAGCTCAAAACCTAAAGGTTGATCCATATAGATCTCTTTATCCAGTTCTCCATTGAGAAAAATAGTCTTAACGTCTATTTGGTATAATTCTAAGTTCATCTTTGCCACAATAACCAGAATGGCATGAATTGACACTAACCTTACATATGAGAATGTATCTCTACAATCAAATTCCCTCTTGTTATATGTAGCCTTTGGCTACTAATCAAGTTTTTTATCCTTCAATTTTCCCATTCATCTTACGTTTAATTTTTGAGAACCCACTTGTTCCCAATGGTCTTACAACCTGACGATAATTCAATCGAATCCCAGACTCTATAAGATTTTATCGAATTCATTTCCTCTTCCATAGCTTTAATTCATTCCTTAGCTTTAGGACCAGTAAGAGATTGTTATACTATTTTAGGCTCTAATTCATCTAGAGCAATTATAAAAGTTTTCCCATCAATCTCAAATCGACGATGGAAAATTCTTTCATGATTATTATGTCAAGGTTGAGATTGTTCATGCTATTGCTCCATAGAAATACAATCTAGCAACTTATCACTCCCACTAATTTGTAGAGGAGCACAATATTGTATATTATCATGCTCTATCTATAACACCAATTATATAATTAGAATTTTCTCTAATTATACGGAAGGTTATTACCATGCATGATTTTCAAAACATGATAAATTTAAAACCCATTAATGCACCATGACCATGATGTCTTGAGAAAAAAAAAATGAAATATCAATACATGCTTGTATTAAAACATCTATAATTTTATGAAAATAAAAATATAATGGCTTTCACTAGCCAAGCTTTACAAACTTTTCAAAAATATGTGAAGAGTTACAAATTTACATGTCCTTAATGCCCAAGGTATGTATAAATGTAACTAAGCTCATTCCGGGTTACAAAAATCAAAAGAAAAGAAATGAATGTATCACCAACTTCTAAGTTTGTCCTTTTTCTCTTCCGCGGCTTGTCCTCTTTATCAACTCTTTAAGTTATCCACAATCTGCGTGTGAGACAAAACATCTATACACTAAGAAATCCTTGCTTAGTAGTACATATAAACATACAATCCACATGTATATATGAATATATAACCCACCAAACTTATCATATATCTTGCCTTTAATACCATAAAACATTTCCACGAGGATATATATTATATCATCACAAAATAAAATACAAACATTTCATAACTATTAGAGATGTGCCCAAAAGGCAATCGCCTTAAGCACTTAGTGTACACATTCATAAAGGCATTCTTTCATTATATTAATATTCATTTGCATATGAATTGATATAGATCTTAAACTGATTAATGAAAGTCCATGATATGAAACATA
>CATIWF010025952.1:0-12643 GCA_949630135.1 Balakata baccata
ATGAATGACAAGTACTACTTGTAATTGTGACTGACTCAGTACTTTAGAAAGCTTTTGATAATTATTCTCATTGAGTTGCAACTCATCAAATTGCATCATCTTTCAGGTAGAGAAGAGTAATTAGCTCGATTTGGAGGTGCATACCATATAGAGGACATGGATCACAGGTCACCGGCGGAGCCTCACCAATCTCTCTCCTTGCATTGCACATATGTATAGGAAGATGACATTTGTATTTTGGGTTGTCTATCCGCATATGTATAAATTAGTAAATATGTAATAGTGTGTATATGTGATGCTTAGCTGTCAAATGTTGCAAAGTGATAATGTTATATGATTCAAAAAAAAAAGCCCTCATTATAAACAGGAGTATGTTCTATTATATACAATATACGACAACATGATATAAGTATAAGTGATATCCATAGGTATAAAGTGTTACATTTTATACTCAATTTCATCATCGGGGAAACGGTGCTTGTTAGAGAATTTCCCAACCAAAAATGGAGAAAATATGTATGATTGCAAAACATCTGAGGTGATTGTAGAGAAAATGCAGGAATGGATTGAGAGTGATGAATGTGTTAGTGCTTGTGGACTTGATAGGCAAACCATTGGCATTTCATCATATACTCTCCTTCAACCTCAATTCTTGGCTAAACTTTGTTCCAATAACTGCTATCTATCTTGCCCTAACATTATTGATCTCTACTTCAATTTGGCCTTAGGAGAAGGTAATCAAATATTTCTAATTGCCTCAATTTTTTTATTATTGAATCACTTGTTATAAACATATAACTTGATTTATTGAATATGAATCAAATTGAAGCAAGAAATTTCCTTATTAATGTAATATAAAGAAAATTTGAATGCTTATTATTTTTATAGGAGCTTATTTGCCTGATATGTGTGCAAATCCTCGACGTGCATTGTCTGCGGCGAAAAGTTATGGCAATGCAGCGCCTGGTCCAACCTCCAGCACAGTCTCCACGGATCCTGGTTGTGCTCCATCTGCAGCAGAAAGTTTTGGCTATGAAGCGCCTAGTCAGACCGCCGCCACCAAAGTTTCAACCAGTTTTGTGCCTGCACCTGCTCCATTTGCTATGTGATCATACACAATTGGCTGTGAGGTAAAGCCTAGGTTACTACTTTTATTGCTAATGCAGTTTGTTAATACTCAGAAAAAGTAAATTGTTATATTTAAGTTTCCAAATTATTGAGTGGTAGCCCATGAAGAAAATTGAGAGATAGCCATCCCTCTTTCTTAAAGGAATAAACAATTGGATTCTACGAGCAAATAGTTGAATTGTCGTCAAAAGCAAAAAAGGGTGTGTGCCTGAGATTGCTCCTCAAAATTGGAGATAATTTTCTTGGACTTACTGCTCATCTTTATTTTTACTCTTCCCTACAGGCTACAACTAAACAAAAATAGGTCATGTTCGTACAAATCATGTTCATTAAATTTACAATCATAAAATTTCAATTTTTTAATCTTTACATAGTCTTACAATTAAAAGAACAAATTGATTTTTTTTTTACTAATAAGGTACTTTGGACTGTACTTTGGACGGCTGTTCATTGTCATAAAAGCAATTTGAATTTTTTTTAATTTAATTTGCTGATTTTTTTAAATTTTTTATAAATTATTTTTTTCAAATCTATTTTTACAAAAAAAAAACATCTATTTACAATCTTGTATCAAAAGCAGTTTTCAAAAATAAAAAAAATAAAAAATATAATTTTTTTTAAAAAAATACTTTTTCGAAATTCAATACTAAACATGACCTAAATCTAAATACCTCCCAATATTTATATAGAGGATATATTTTTAAAAAAAGTCAATTTATTACATTATCTGTAAACTAATTTAATCACTAAATAATATTTATTTAATTATTTATTTTTATATATGATTGAATTATTCTATCGATCTAAGAATTTCAATATTTTGAGTCTATTATCTTTACACTTGTCAAATGGGATATGTTTATAAAACAAAGGTTCATATGACATACTTGTTGAATTGGGACCACCTTGTAAGTGGCCTCGATATAAGAAAAACTACTTGTCAATGTCTCAAAATCACTTCGTGGATTAAAAACTTTAGAAATTGATGAGAAGGAGAATCCTATCAAATTAGGATCCAGATCTAAATCCTTCGAATATGATTTATCTATATCAAATGGAGGCGCTGCAGAGATCAAATTAGCATTTAAGGATTCTGCGATATCCTGGTCTAGATCACATAAATATGATCCATCTATACCAGATGGAAATGCTACAGAGATCAGATTAACATCCAAGGATCCCGCAATCCCCTAATTTGGATTCTACTAATATGATCCACCTATACCTGATGGAAACGCTGCAGGAGTCGAGTGTGGATCCTAGGATCCTATTATCCAAGCAAGTTGTCTCAGTAGAGGGCGATCCCTTGATCTAGATCCTGTGAATATGGTCCAGATGAAGACACTAAAATCAGATTAGGTCATAGAATCTCACGATCCGCAGATCTTGTGACCCCACAAAACAACATTACCGACTCTTACGATCCCTAATTTGAAGACCCTTGGGGGAGACAAAAATAGTGCATAGGGCATGACACTAACACGATAGGTAAAAAATATTAAATGAGTACACAGTTCAAGCGCGACGCCTGATAACTAATGTGACTAGCTAGCCATAATTATGACCTGACAGAGCCAGTTTGAGCTATATTATACCAGAAGGGGATTAAACGTATGATAAAGGAAAATGTTATAAAAATCCCATCAGAGGACATATTAACTATTGATCTCTCTAACTATCTTTTTTTTCTTTTTATTCTCTTACTGACTTAAGTATCGAAGGAGCTTCACCGGAGTCCACCTCCAATCTAGTATGTTTGTTTCAATTGCGCAAAATCCATCAGTTATGTGAGATAGAAGTTATCAGAAATCTTTCAAGTAATTCGGTTTCAAATTTTACTATTCCCTTCTCCAAACTTATGATTAATCAAAAAACAAAACTTTGTTGCCATAGTACCATTTACAACATTTAATCCTATATTACAAATTCCAAACTAAGTCAATTTAATTATTGTTTTAAAATTGATTAAAACCATCAATATATAATTATAAATGGATTGAGTATTAATTTAATCCTTATATTTACATATATGTTACAAATTACAATATCATAACTACATCATAAAAAATGAGCTAATACTATGTAAAATTTAATAATTAAACTATAATTTAGATGAAAAATGCTCATGATCGAAATAAAAAATTTATTTTGTTATCCGTTTCAAACTTATTTATCACTAAAATTTTTTTTAAAAATTATTATTTACCACCTTATATTTAATATATTGTACTAATAAATTTTTGAAATTTAAAAATTATATAATTTATCCTTTTATTTTAGCAGATTATACTAATACATATTTTCATTAGATTTTTGGTTAAAAGTACATTATATTGTAATAAAATGACAAAGAAAAAATCACTATTTATCTCATAAAATTTGATATATGGTAGTGGTAGTCCTGCAAATTTGATTTATTAAATTAGCATATTTTAAAATTTAACATATTATACCAATATCTCTTAAAACAATAATATTTTTTTCTAATTAACAGTAAATATTTTAAAATTTATTAGAATTATTATATAATTTAACGAAAATAAACTAAAAAAAATAGTATAATTTTTAAATTTAAAAAAAAAATATTACTAGTATATCATATATTATCCCAAAATTTTATATACAACAAGGGGATTGAATGAGAAGTAGTTTAGACTGTGTATCATAACTCATGTTCAGTCCCTAACTTTAGGCCCAGGAGCTAGGTGAATGGAAAATGGGTCACGTTACTACTTTGCAACCACAAATGGTATGTGAAAAACCACCAAGAAGGGGAAAATAGGGAAATGAAAACTCTTCTCAAAGCTATAATCTTTTTATCCTTTTGTTTTTATTTTCTTAAAAATGAAAGGAGCCCATTTTTATGATACTCTGCTTCCTTCTTCTTCCTACAAAAAATTGGAGGAAATCGGAAAAGAAAGGGAAAAAAAAAGAGAGGAAGAGATAAATACTCAAGTTTCAAACCCAACAGTTGCACAATTATTCTGCTCTGCACCTGCACAGCAGCAGCTTCCTTGCGTTTCCTTTTGCCCAACACTGCCTAAAACTGACACATAGATATAGAGAGAGAGAGAGAGAGAAACTGATTTATATTTTTTTATAAAAGTTTAGAGAAACACCACCACCACCTACCCTCCTACTCTGCTTTCACATCCTTCACCATATGTCTACAATCTCCTCCTTTATCTCTCTTTGTTTATCGGTGATTGCTATAATTCTCTTTTAGTTCTTACACCCTTTGAGGAACCCCAAAGTTTTGATCTTTTTTCATAAATTTTCTCCTTTTGGATGTCCAAAAATGCCTACTGCAAACACTAGTAATTTTAGCACAGGTCGCCAGTTCAGTGGTAGTAGCAGTGACATGTCATTCTCCGGCGAGATTGGTGCCCATAGAGACTCTTCAGTGTCAGATTGCTTGTCAGAAGTGGACTTGGAGAGTGGGGTCTTGCAGGGGAAGCTGCATTTGAGTGATAAAACTGAGAGAGATTGTAGAATTTGTCATTTGGGTTTAGAGAGTAATGGGCAAGAGAATGGAGTGGCTCTTGAGTTAGGTTGTTCCTGTAAGGGTGATTTGGGTGCCGCCCATAAGAAGTGTGCAGAAACTTGGTTCAAAATCAAGGGTAACACGTGAGTAAAGATTCCAGCTTTCTTGTTTCTCTCGTGTTAAAGAAAATGGTATCTTTATGATGCATTTTCACAATATTGGAGTATCCCTTTGATGGTTTAGAAGTGTGATTTTCTCACATATTCTGTTTGTTTATTATTAAGAGTTCTGGCCACCCTTTTCTTGGTTTTTGGAGTTCTGAGGTATTTTGGTACCAAAATGTTGGATCCAGCATCTAGACGACTTCATTTCTTTGAAAATTGAAATGGAATCATGGGATCCTACTTGCTTATATTTGTCTGATTCGAACTGTTAACTTGTGAACACTCTTTCTCAAATTATGTTTTTCTTTTCTTGTTTATTTGGCTAATACATGTTAATCAAAGAAAAAAACCTTCGCAAAAGGATCATAGTACAAAAATTAGCTTGTATGGTACATATTACTCCCTTTGGATAATTACTCTTTCCTTTCTAGGTTTTTATTTAATCCATTTGCTGTTTGTCATTAATTCCAGCTCAAAGCAAAAGTTTGCCTTTTAGCCACTGTTATCTCTTGTTCCTGTCATGTGTTGGGCGTGGTTGTCTTTATTTTTTTGCCACTTTCTGATCTTGATGAATACTGAAGCACAAAACTGCCAGTTGAAAGCAAAGCAGTGCTGATGCAGAAATAGCAATTCTGGTGGTCACCACCATGTCATAAATCAAAGAAAATTTTTTTTCTATTAAATCATAATTTAGGATTTTTTTATTATTATTTTTTATAGTTACAGTTGTAAAACTTGAGATGGTAAGTGTTTATGTGGTCCTTTTTGTAGCTTTAATGCTTGTCTCTATGTGCTAGCATATGCATTGACTCTGGAAAGTGGACGTGCTTGTCTGCTGAGGTGAAAAATAATCCACTGCAGAAATTCTGATATTATGGATGTCTAGAAGTATATGTCCTCTTTAGTTTTTTGTCTCATTGCTTGCATAATCCGGCAACATTTGATTGTCTGCTATAGTTATCTGCTATTATCAGTTGTTCCTTCCTTCATAGATCTATCTGTCTGTCACATTTTAATTATTGAAGTCCTTGAGCTTGGCAAAAATTTCAAGTTAATTGATGAAAATAGGCAATTTCCTGATATAAATTATTGATGTTTTAGGGTCATAATTATCCTGTGTTTCCTTGTCTTTCTATAAATGATCTGGATTAGGCCTGCAAGTAGGTGATTATAGAACTGTGAAAGAATTTGTCAAACCATGAATTACTACATCAATAGAATTGAATAAAAATAGGGGGCATAATTTTTAGGGAACTCTTTTTCAACTTATAAATGTGACTTCATTGTACTCAGAAGATATGTTGCCAATTGCATAGGACATTCTCGCATGTTTGCTTTTCCATTTCCCATCTTAGTGATTCGGTCACCATTTGGGGTGTTCATCCATTTATTTTCCGTGTGAACCATGTCTTTGTGGGTTACCTGTAGCAGAAAGAAATTAATTAATTGTCAACTTGTTGGCATGGTTTATGATATGTTATATATTGGCATATTTGAATTTACTTTGTTGGATTGCTGGGTTATTTATCGAGCAGTTGCCCCCAGGTCTTTGTACATATATCAACTGATTTAAGTGTTTGTGGCAAGGCTTAAGCACGTATAATATTGTCATTTGGGGCTTTAAACTTTAGTGTGCTATGATATTTTGCTGGATGCTCCATGCTTAAATTTGATGGCTACCAGTTAATAATTTTATCCAAGGTTGTATGATGTTTCCTTGTTGCTTATATATCCTTTTCTTTTTGCATATTTGCAGTATATGTGAAATCTGTGGTGCCACTGCACTCAACATTGCTGGTGAACAGGTAAATGAGGCACATAGTACAGCTGCAGCTTTCTCATCAGCACCAGCGGCGCCTGTAATCCTGGTGGAAACTCGAACATTCTGGCATAGCCGTCGTGTCATGAATTTCTTGCTAGCCTGCATGGTGTTTGCATTTGTCATTTCTTGGCTCTTCCACTTCAAAATTCTCTCGTGATCCAAGAATCTAAGAGAAAGTAGCATGAAGGATAGGCTGTGACTTGAATGTCCAACAGAAAGTAGCGTGATGGGTTGAGTGTGACTCCAAATTCTGTCCAAGTGGTTATTTTGGCGCCTTATTCCTGCTTAGTTATATCCTTATATTAATTGCTTTCAGGCAGTACCACATTAGATTGTAGCCATGTGCAGTGTGTACAAAGTCTAGTTTTTCGTGTGTAAAATTGTCGAGCACTCTCCTTTTGGTTGAAAGAAATGAAAATTGTTAAACCGTGTTTCATAACCTGTCTTAGAAGATATACAATCAGATTGCCATTTTGTTTGGAATTTGATTTCCTGTAGTCTTGTACGTCTCACTGATTCCTCATTGTGCATTCTTATAAAATCTAGCTAACGTATAATGCCTCCTATTCTATTATTTGCAGAGAAATTCTTACAGACCGTTGACCAAATTAATGAGAAAGTACCATATAAAAGATTCAGTTAAACATAATGTTACTGAATGAATGGCGCCTAAGTACAACTTTGTTCCATAGGCCTGAAAAAGTGATCTTCTAGCCAAGCTTACAAGGGCAATGAATCAGTTTCACGCGCTACTTGTTTCCATTTCTACAGGATTTTTTGTTTTATAATCACGAACAGCCTTGTCGAAAGTGCTCCTAACGTGCTGGCACATCACCATCAAATTTTGACATGCATCTTTCAGTACTTCCCTGGCCGGATCACCTGAAAAATCCCATTCAGGTAATTGAGACTCAGTACAGTTACAGTAATTTCATAGATGGTAGAAGCTTAAAGTCTTCAGAAGGATTCACATCAAACATAAGCAAGTCAGAAACCTATAAATATCATATATTAACACCATGGCTAACTAGATAGAATTAAATTGAAACAAGAAGCAAAGTTCAGGATTATTGAGATCATTAAACCTGATTGTAAGGATAAAGAGACTTAAGCCCTTTACCCCAATTATTTCGATCTCACACAAATGGAAATGAAAAAGTTACTGGTGATATACAGGCCTAAGGACCAAATGGAAACGAAAAAGTCACATCATAGGGATCTGAAGGAACTCAAGCCCTTTACCCCAATTATTTTGACCTCACACAACATAGGTCACTGGTGATATACAGGCCTAAGGACCAAATGGAAATGAAGAATTCACACAACATAGGGACTCAGGCCCTTTAACCAATCTCACACAACATAGGTCACTGGTGATATACAGGTCTACGGACCAAATGGAAATAAAAAAATTCAAACCAGACTTGTGATCCAACCATATTTCATTTCCATCCTAGCAATTCACGGAATGGTAATGCGTACAAGTAGTTGCAGAATGATAATTATATGCAACCATTTAAGAGTACTTATAGCTGAAAGCAAGATATTGAAAAAGAGTAAAATAGAGGTGCAAATGAAGGGTTCACCGTCAGCTGGAAAATGTTTCTGCTATCCAAGAATAATTAGCATAGCCACTATCTCGTCAAACTCTTACAAATTGGCTTGAAGCTAAGCTTCAAAGTAAAGAGGATGGGTGCTCATGTTACCTGCTGTTTGGACTCTAATATTAACTCGAGCATCTGAGGGATGAGGTATGCTGTATCCACAGAATGATACCCTTGGACTGCAAAAGAACATTATCACTTGCCAAACACAATGGCAACAAATGCTTTACATCAAGGAGAAAATAAAAGAAAAAGAAAAATATATATTATCCCTATTACATGAATAACTGGGCTCTAATCTGAAGTAATTCATCTATTCCAACAAGATCGAATACCAGGTTACTATGGTGCCCATTAAATGAAATCAAAATTCATTTGCAAGACATAAGTACCACAAATAGAGAGCAAGTAAAAAAGAAGTTGGTAACTAACTCTTGATTCAAAGTGAATCTGACAGCATTTGCAAGAGTGTGATCTTCATCAACAAAAGAAAATGTTGCTTTGTTTGGATCCTGCACAGAGCCGTGTTCCATTGTTTCTAGTTACTCTGCAGCTATACAAAATTGACCTTATTGTCACTTGAGATACTTAAATACACTTCTAGCAAAGAAAATGAAACTTCACATTTTCTATATCAAATACAATAAAGAATTACCTGCATTATGCATGTCATATATGACTTTTTTATATGAGAAAATTCATTAATCAAACGAGGATAACAGATAAAAAGCTACCAGATGAAAAGTATCAAGCAGCCCAGCTTATAGAAACAACAGCTCAATTTGAAAATTATGAAGGAAAAGATTTAGCAATTATAATTTATAAATACTAAAATAATCAGCTCCTCCACTGTAAATAGGGTAAGATAAAACCAGAAGCTTTTAAGAATGAAGCCATCATGTCAACCTATTCAAGGCTAGTCCTGGCATTGTTTTGCTCAAATGCTTCTACCTTTCAATGAACTAAATATAAATGATTAACATGCAAAATTAATGTGAATAAAGGCAAATACAGCGATGCCCATGAAATCATAAACCATATAAAGTCAACTAATTAATGAATTTCTCTTGGAGTTGGAGATATTACGACAAGCTAACTCTTATAAGCATCAGAACATACAAAGGAGAAGAACAATTTCAAATCCACCTCGCATAGCTAAGAATCCTCGTTTCATTTCTATGTGTTATATAAAGATTTGAGCTATCAAATAGCTCAGATAGAATCAGGAAATTAGTTAAATTTTATATTATGATAGAAGAGAAGAAATAAAAAAGAAAAACAAAGATTCTCAGTGCCAATGCAACATCGTTGGAAGCTTGAAGAAACAAATTCCATCAATCAAACACACCCCAGAAACTGAACATGAATCTTTTAGCTACTGAAAATCCAAAACGCAGGAAAAACAATCAACAATTTCAAAAAGAGTTGAACTTTGAAAAAATAAAGTACCTTGGGTTGGAAAAAAGAAGAATAAGAAAAAGTCACTAACTTGGTTCAGTGCCGGACGAAAGGCGATAAGAACATGAAGGAGGCGAGAAGAGGATACTAATGACTATGGCATGCAGATAGGAGACGACCAAAGAAACAAACCGCGACCCGCAGGCTGCCTGTGCCTTGCGTATCTTTGATGGTCTTAGGTTCTCGACCTTTTTTTTTTTAACCTTTTTCTTTTAAATACACTTAAACGACATCGTTAATGTGTTTCTAACTTTTTTTACTATGATGACATGGCTTCTCTTTATTGGTCCTTTTCTGAGCAACAGGCAAGTTACTTTGTTGATGATCGTAATTCGAAAGAACCCTCTTAAAACCCTAATTTGTGCCTCTTTCATTAAACTCTCTCTATCTGCTGGGTTTGTAAAGTCGTCGTTTTTATTAAATTATACAGTCGACTGAGTTCATATTCTACCGGTGAGATTAATTTTTCGGAAATTCTTGCGCCTCTGCATCTAAAGTTACTTCCTTTGGTATATGTTCTTTAATTGGGTCTTCGTTATTCTAGGGTCAGATGGCTGCCAATTCAGATTTACCAGCAGGCATGGATAAAGAGCAGGTGAATATTTTTCATTCACCGATTTTGAGCTTTTTTTTTTTTGGTATTTAAAAGAATGAATTGGATTTGCATCTAATTGGAGTACTGGGCTTTATTTATTTTGAATAACGAGCATTGTTTTTATGGTCCTTTTTTTTTTTTTTTTTTTTGGTGTTTTGAAGTTGTTTATTGAAAAATTTTGCTTTCAAATGGATGTTATTTTTATGGTTTGTTTTTTATTTTGATGGTGGTGCAGATTTTCAGCATGCTAGGAATGGAGATGGAGTATAAAGTAGAACTGTTTAACAGGTAGCTCCTTGTTAATTATATATCATGTTTGAACGTTTGTTTTGATTGAATCGATGTGTTTGATATTGTATATACGAGCTATTGTTGTGTACTATGAAACAAGGATAACTTCAATTGGGTAGCGTGTTACATTTCCAACACCAATACTTTCT
Source organism: Balakata baccata (assembly GCA_949630135.1). Taxonomy (NCBI): domain Eukaryota; kingdom Viridiplantae; phylum Streptophyta; class Magnoliopsida; order Malpighiales; family Euphorbiaceae; genus Balakata; species Balakata baccata. Next base: position 10,696 of record CATIWF010025952.1, read on the forward strand.
AGATGCATTTTATAATTTTTAAAAAATAAGAAATACATATCTTTAAGTTAAAAATGCATTTTTTTTCTTTTAGAAAACCTAAAACCTCCGAGTAACACCAATTATTATTCAATATAACTGATTGAATATCACTTTTGTTTAATTTTATATAAAAATAATAATTTGTAATTATATTTTTGAATTTAATTATTTATAAATTTGTCTCTATATTTTAAATATTTACACATTTTCTCCACATATCCATGTCCTATATTTTTTATAAATGTCGTTTCCAGTATCCATATCCGTGTCTTTATCCATGTTACATAGGTTGTGGATCATTGGTATTTGTATATACTCTTTGGCCTCTGAATTCTGATAGTTTTCAAAATGTGGATTGTATTGTTGACAGTTAACGATTTATAATTACTATTGTTTTTTCATGTTACTGCAGGCTTGCTATGACATGTTTCAACAAGTGTGTTGACAAGAGGTAAGCAACTATTCTTTTTTTGTTTGCTTAGTCTGTATGAATTTAGAAAAAAGAGATTATATGTCCTTTTAGAGTTTTAACAAAGATTTTTTTACTTAATTTTATCAGGTACAAAGAATCTGAGCTAAATATGGGTGAAAATAGTTGCATTGATCGCTGTGTCTCTAAGTATTTTCTGGTAGGCTGCTTACTTTTGCTCCTAATGGTTTTTATTTACACTTTTACAGTAGGGTTGTTATAGAATTAATACAATGCGTTTTTTGAACTTAACTCAGTCTGAAAAAGCTCAAAGTTTGAACATAATTGTGTCTTATTTGTCATACTCAAATTCATTGTAATTTAAGTTTGATTAGAAATGAAACTCAAATCCAATTAAACAGGATGAACTCTAGTATTTAGTAGTAAGTTTAACAATTTGCACTTCAGTCAAATTTTCCATTGCTTGATTTCAGCCTGACTTGCAAAGTTTGTGTTAGTTCCAGATGCAAGGAAGTTAGTTCTTACTCCTGTTTAGTTGCATTTTTTATTTTCCTGGTTCCAAGTCTTTCTACTTCAGCCAAATTTTATGGTTGCAAGCACTTTTAGAATAAGATTTATCCTGAAATAAAAAATAAAAAATGGATGTTGGAACCACATCATCTTTTTCATTTGTTTTTCTCAGTGATGATTTTCATGTATAAACTGATCGATATCCCATTTATTCGAAATATACAAAAGTAATTGTAATCTGGCTAATTTTTTTTATTGCTGATGTCAACTTTTCCCTTGCTTTCTGGACATTTGCTTTTCCTGCATGATGATGCAGTTGCTTTGAGAATGTCTGGGTGCTTGTAGCCATTCTATCAGCGAATACAATCATATTTGAACATTGAATTTCTATTGAAGCTTAAATAGCTATCACATGTATGAAGTCATTTTTATTGAAGCTTCCTCCGTTTTTCAGGTGAATAATATAATTGGCCAGATGCTCAGTGCCGGTCAGCGTCCAATGTGAATTGAATGCCTGCTATAATTTGAAATTTTCATTCTAAATGAAAACATGTCATGGAGCAGGCAGTGAAAGAAGAATGAAATCACTTTTGTGCGCTAATCAGTGAGGTCATTCGGTTTTTGCTGTAGAATTAGTGGCATTCTTACAGCCTTAATAAATAGTTTAACCCCAGTGATAAGTAATTTTCTTCTTGACGGAGTATAATACTTATATTATGTCAGTTTTTTATGCCATGCCACCTCATGCTTTCCAAGAACGAGAAATGGGTACTAAATTAACAGTTTGCTTATTTTTAATATTATTATCACTGATATTTACTATAAGATATATGAATTACAGTTAGAAGAATGTCAGTGATTTGTACACATAGGAAATCCAGTGGTGCTTGTGGCATGCTACTTGATTGATTGAGCACATTCATGAACCTGGTTGCATAACAACACTAATCATAATCATCACTATTTTGAATTATTTAGAGATGCCGG
>CATIWF010025953.1:0-31874 GCA_949630135.1 Balakata baccata
ACAATATTTCATATATAGAATAACATACTTTAACTCATATAAATTATTCCATAATGTCTTACTTCATACTTATCAAGTTGGAATATTATGATTATTTTGCCCTTATACTCTAAACCAGACTAAATTGGATATGGGCACTAAGGCTACTCCGAGCCACTCAGGAACTCCGCCTGAGAAAAAGATCTTAATATTTTTGAGGGTGCCACTACGGACATACCCTCTAATATAAAAGTTTTATCTCTAAGATGGCCAACTTCAGGCCTAAGTGGTACCAAACTCGCTTAATGGCATGCCATCTATCCTAGCTCTAGTCCTAGTTAGAGTAATTGGGCCTTATCCTCTTAACAATTCACCATAGTAAACATAATTCACTGTATATAAGTTAAAACTCATTAGAAAATTACAACATAAGTACCCTATGATTCAACCAAGTGGAACCGCCCTACAACATTCACAAGCACCTATAAATACATTCCATACAGTGCAAATTCATCTTCAACTTATAGGTTCATTGATCAAAGCATACAGGTTCATCATTGAACTAATGCAATCCTAAAAACAAAACATTCAATTAAATCCACATGTGCTTATGTACAAACCTTATTAAAGTTTTACCAACTCCAATAATTATAGAATTTGTGGCTCTTGAGGATCTCCCATAGATTGCGGACCTAATTTGAAAGTATATTTGATTAATACATTGACAGAATATTTATTCACAATTTGTTTTAAGGCAATTATTTAAAATTTCTAATGAGTGGCAGTATGACCTCCTAGGACTCTTTAACCTATAACTTTTTTTATACTTATCCAATTTATGAAATTCTTAATTCTAATTAAAGCTAACACATAACACTATAACATATTAAGGTAAGGTTTTTATAGAAATTTACCTAAGATATAGAGCTAAAAATTGTATGTTTTACACTTTGGTTAATTCGGACTACATAAACCTTAAAAATAAAGACAAATAAACTAGTGTAACCCGGATGCACAGAAAACACTTATGATCAAAAGAACAGTCATCAATCTCTTCACAATAACTCAACCTACACCAAGAACATTGGCCCAAAATTTGGTATATAGGTACAGGACATATAAATATACAACTTTTATGTTTTAAGCTTCCACTGAATATGCCTCTAACAAGGTGAAAATAAATAAAAATCGGACTAAAATCTGTTGACACACTGTTAGAAACTAGTAACACTTATATGAGGATATGTCTTTATACACGCCAAAACATTAAAAACTGTTTCAAAGACATATAAATAGGACATAAAGCTACAACTTTCATGTTTATAACTTCTTAAAATTCGTCCTCTAAGAGTATGGAAATGAAGCCCCAATCTCTGCCACAGAAACAGAATTCTAAGAGTAAATAGGTTTACTAACAACACCAACAATTAACCCTTAATCTATATTTAATCTACTCAAGAAAGATTAATTTACTTACCATTGATCCAAAAGGCCTGACTTATAGTTGGATTTTGAGAGAAAATGGAAGAAACATGGAGGAGAAGAGGAAGAAAAGGAGAAAATGATGAAATGGGCAGTTTGTGCTTTATTTATGTTTGCTGTCAAATTTTTTTTTTAATAATAATAATAATAATAATAATATTATTATTATTATTATTATTATTAACTCAATTTAACAATCTACTCACTTAATTCTATTTTAACTAAATTAACTACATCAACGAATTTTACGTATTAATAATTTTAATTGAGCAACTTATTATTTATTTTTCGCTCGAAATAATTTATTTATTCTAATTAATCATAATTAGCAAACGTTACAATATATATATATATATATATATATATATATATATATATATATATATATATATATATATATATATATAGTCTCATAGTAATACAGGGTAGAGAGTTCCTAGCAGATTTAATAGAATTACCTTTTTATAAATTTGATGCTATTCTAGGTATGGATTGGTTGACAAAGCATGGGGCTATAGTCAACTATCAATCTAGAAAAGTGGTATTCAAGATTCCCGAGCAGGATGACATTATCGTTAAAGGTGAAGATCAAACATGTTTGACTAATCAGAAATTCATCAGAAAGGGGTGTGAGGCAAATTTGGCCTATGTGATAGATACCAGGAAAGGGAGCACCGAACTCAAGGACATCCCCACAATATGTGAATTTCCAGATGTATTTTCTAATAACTTGCCAGTGGTACCACCAGATAGGGAGGTAGAATTTGCTATTGATGTGATTCCTGGTATAGCTCTGATATCTATTCCTCCTTACAGAATGGCTCCTGCTAAATTGAAAGAGTTGAAAGCTCAGTTGTAGGAATTACTAGACAAGGGGTTCATAAGACCTAGTGTGTCACCATGGTGTGCTCTAGTGTTGTTTGTAAAAATGAAAGATGACACTTTTCGACTATGTATTGATTATCAACAACTAAATAGGGTGACAATCAAAAATAAATATCCTCTCCCTAGAATTGATTATTTGTTTGATCAATTGAAATGAGTAGGGGGTATTCTCCAAAATTGATCTCAGATCTGAGTATTATGAACAAAGAATTAGGAAGTCAAATGTACCCAAAACAACATTCAGGACTCAATATGGCCACTATGAGTTCCTAGTTATGCCTTTTGGCTTAATGAATGCACTGGTTGCCTTTATGGATATGATGAATAGGATTTTTAAGCCCAACTTGGATCAATTTGTGGTAGTTTTTATAAATGATATCTTAGTATATTCAAGGGATAGAGAGGAGCATGATAGACACCTCAGAGTAGTGCTTCAGACTTTGAGAGAGAACCAGCTATATGCAAAATTATCAAAATGTGAGTTACTATAGGAGATTTTTGAATGTATTTTCTAGCACAGTAGCTCCACTTACGATGTTGCTTAGAAAGGAAACTAAGTTTGAATGGACAGATCGATGCTAGACAAGCTTCGATAAATTGAAAGCCATGTTGATAGGAATACTTGTTTTAACTTAGCCTACACTAGGGAAAGATTTTGTAATATACAGTGATGCTTCACTTAATAGGCTAGGTTGTGTATTGATACAAGAGGGTAAAATGGTTGCTTATGTATTCAGATAGTTGAAGCCTTATGAACTGAATTACCCTACACATGATCTGGAAGTGGCTATAGTGTTTGCTTTGAAAATATGGCGACACTATTTATATGGCAAGAGGTGTTATATTTATACAGATCATAAAAATCTCAAATATTTGCCTACATAGGAGCTGAACTTAAGGTAAAGGTGTTGTTTAGAGTTGATTAAAGATAATAATTGCATTATCAATTACCAACCAAGCAAAATGATTGTTGTGGCTAATGCACTAAATAGAAAGACTCTCGCAAAATCATGAGTTCAACCAACTTTAAAGCAATAAGTGAGACAAGCTCAAGGGCAAGATTAGAAGTTGATGGCAATAGTTGAGGCTATGAAAAAGGAGAAGATATCCGAATATGTTATTGAGCAAGATGGATGTAAAAGCTGTAAAGGTAGATTGTGTGTACCCAATGTTAGTGAAGTAAAGACAACAATGACAACAACAACAACTTATATAATAATAATAATAATAATAATAATAATAATAATAATAATAATAATAATATTATTATTATTATTATTATTATTATTATTATTATATAAGTGTTTATCTCTAGCCAAATTTTCAAGATAGCTAGGTTAGTGATGATCACTTATCTTACTATTTTAAAGTGGGGTAACTATTATAGAGCGAGGTAAGGGGTGTTATATTAAATATGTTTAATTCTTATATTATACTATATATAAACAAATCACGCAAAATTATATCAAATTTTGTCAAATTACTAATTTGTCCATTAGTAAAAGTCATATAAAAAATAGTAGAGATAGTAAACTTTACAGTCATTTTGCTTGTCCTCTCTATTTTCACTTTTATATATATTATGATGATATAATTATGATATGATGTAATTATATTTGATTCTTATATCATACTATATATATAAACAAACCATGCCAAATTATCTTGTCCATTAATTAACTTGTTAATTTATTTAATATATACAATTTTTATTGTCCATTACATTTTTTTACTGCGGAGTATTAATATTTTTTATTAAATTATTTTTAATATTAGTTATCCGATTTTTTTATATATAAAAGATTGTCACCTAGTCCTAATAGAATTGAACTTCAAGTTAATAAATTATTAACATTATTTACTAATAAATTAAGTTATTTACACGTGATTATTATATATTGAACTTGTCATTAATCATATTTGGTTTTTATATATTTTTTTATTAATGTATTTCATCTTATTATAATATTTTATTCGTAGTAAATTATATGAATGCATATTTATCTCAAATTCTATCAAATTACTAATTTATCTATTATTAAAAGTCATATATAAAATAGAGATAATAACTACTTTACATTTTTTTATTCATATGCATTGTATGTAATTATTAGATATTAGACTCGTATTATAATTTATATGAAGATTACTAACTTGTTAATTATTAAGAGACATATATAAAATAGAGATATAAGTAATTTACGGTCATTTTGCTCGTCTCCTAAATTACTAATTTATCCATTATTAAGAGTCATAAATAAAATAAAAGTAGTAAGTACATTACATTCATTTTTCTTGTTCTCTCTATTCCCAATCATCCATATGCGATGCAAATGATTTTTAATAATTAGACTCATCATTATTAAATAAATAATAATAATAATAATAATAATCATCATCATCATCATCATTATCATCATCATCATCATTTTGTTCAGCAAATTAATTTTAATTACTTTTAATTATCATGTAATTAAGTCACATTAAATTTAAATACCAATGATGGTTAATTATATTTTATTCTTATATTTTATATAAAAATAAATTATATTATACATAATTAATTGGAGATAGTTTAGTGATGAGCATATTTAGAGAGCCCAACAAACATTGATTGGTACGTAGATTTGCATAGAATTTGTTTGATTTCATATAAATTTAGTCGGATAGTTAATTAGTGTTAATAACATTTTACTATTATTATTATTATTATTATTATTATTATTATTATTTTATTTTTTTTATTAAATTGTTTTTTAATATTAATTATATATTTTTTATATACAAAATATAGTTATCGTGTTCTAATAAAATTGGATTTCTAATTAATGAATTATTAATAATATTCACTAATAAATCAAATTAATAAATAATAAAATTAACTTAATTAACTAATAGAATTTTATTGACTTTTTGGTAAATTTGTCTGTCCTCCTCTATTCCCACTTTTATATATAATATAATTTATTAATTTTATAAATATAACTGAAAATTTCAATTAGCATTTATCCATGATTTACTAAATATTTAATATGACTAAATTAATTAATTAATTTTATAAATATAATTGAAAATTTTGTGTTCCAATTTTTGGCGATGAAGTCAATAAGTAGAGGCTATTAGGAGATAATATCATGTTTAAAAATAAATATAATAAGGATATATCTCATAATTTATCCATATTTGATAAAATCTTTTTTTTATTAATTACAAATTAGGAGAGGGGATAATGAAATTCGAACATGAATTATTGGAGAGATTTTTAAAGTCTTCCACCAATTGCACCACATGTGATTCCCTAATTAAGAAAAAATTAGCTCAACCTTTTAAGCCTAAGCAACAAGAAGAGGGGGAAAAAATTGGTATATTTAATATTTTCACTCGGAACTTTTGTGACCAATATATATATATATATATATATTAAATCTAAACCGTTAGAAACCAAATTAATGCTCAACCAACTTTCAAAGAAAGAAATGATTATCATATCTATAATATAACCTATTATATACTTAATACATGCACCTTCTACTAGTGACTTGGTAAGTTAATTTTTTGTCTATCAGTAATTTTGGCTCTATTTAATTTTTTTTTTTATTAATCATTGTAAAATACAATATTACCAAATAGCAAAAATTAATTTTAAGTTGAATATAATTTTTTTCCTTTTCTCCCATAAAGACTACAAGCAAACGATGGAATTATATATATATATATATATTTGATAAAAAAATAAATTGAATTTTTTTAATGTTATATGATTTAGATAAAAAATTAGAAATTTAGTATTCACTTAAATAATATATGAAATAAAAAAGGTTAATAAATGTGAGATTAACACATTGGATGGCTACAATATCCTGTCTTGATAATAACGATAACTTCCGATTTGATTTGCAGCAATTCCTCATAGACTAGGAGTAATTAATTTCCAACAAAGAAGAAAAGGTACAAAGAATATCACGAGTTTTTAGTGTATTTGAGTTTTGGTAAATGTGAAATTTTAAAAAAGATAATTTGAAAAAAAACTTCATTTATTGGCGTATTTGAAAATTGACAGTAATTTTTTCATATTTATGTAAATTTTCCGAAATTAAACTCTTCCCAAAATCTACTCATAAAATTATATATATATTTGGAAGGAATCTTGTTTTACTTATAAATTCAAAACATCATGCATGAGAAAAGGTCTCAGAAACGCAGGACCTGCTTCTCAGCAACAAGACGAATCGAAAGAAAGAGCAGCTTTAGCCAAAGCATTAGCTACTTCATTAGCTTGTCTTTCAATGAATCTAATATCTGTTATTAGTGGTGTGTATGTCATAATACATTTACTGTTTTTTATGTATTAATTATTATATCATAATAGATACGTGTATATTTCACATTCATAATAAATAAATATTCAAGTTGTTGATTATATTATGAAAATATACAGTCCTTTGATTATTTATAGAAAATTTATTATCAAATTATTGATAACAATGAGATAAATACTTCTAGTAAAAAATAATGTTAAAAATGTTCATAATCAGTATAGGACAATGAATTGGGCATTCATTGAACCTATAGGTTATTACATGGTTTATTTTGAGAAAGAATCTCATTCTTTATAATATAATGATATCTAAATAAACCAGTGGGTTCTTAAAGAGTTAAGTGTACCGAACAGTGACACCTGATAATAACTGTACAGATAGTGCTAGATGTCAACAGTTATTATCTTGATTATAATATATGAATCTTATATAACTTGAAATCTTTTGACTTGAGGTGTCAAAACTGTCATTTCATGGGTAGTTGTGGAGGTACTCTTGCCTTGTACTGAGCTATCCGTGTTTGGTAATCGCGTTTGTAGTCACCACAATTAGTTATGTAGTGAGATATGAGATTACCAATAGTAGAACTCGTTACCCTGTAGTACCAAGGTAAGATCATAATGAAGTTGATATTTTAGTTCTGATAAAATAAATTTCTAGTTAGGAGAAATATGATTTATTCAATATAAAATTGAATTATTAATTAGATTAATAATGATAAGTCTTATTTTAATCAGAACGCAATTTATCACTTATTAGTATATTAACTAATAGGATTTGACATGCTGTGATCCCAATCAATATCGGGATCATAACGGAGGTGCTCTTGCCTTGTACTCGGCTATCCGTGTTTGGTAATTACGCTTGTAGTCACTACAGTTAGTCATGTAGTGAGATATGATATTACCAATAGTAGAACTCGTTACCCTGTAGTACCAGGGCAAGATCATAATGAAGTTGATATTTTGGTTCTGATAAAATAAATTCCTAGTTAGGAGAAATATGACTTATTCAATATAAAATTGAATTATTAATTAGATTAATAATGATAAGTCTTATTTTAATCAGAACGCAATTTATCACTTATTAGTATATTAACTAATAGGATTTGACATGCTGTGATCCTAATCAATATCGGGATCATAACGAGAGAACTTAATATTATGATTTAGATGTCAAATTAATATTTGAAATTTTATCGGTAGTTAAAAGGAAAATTCCAGAAGTATATTTTATTTATCCGAGTATACGAGGAATTTGAAAATAGTGTCCGATATAAAAAAATTAATATTATATTTCCATCCCGATAAAATTATTGACTTTATAAATCACATCCAAATTAAATTATTTGTCTAGTCCATATTAAAGATGTGTGGAGTAATTTAATTTAGAATTAAATTAGAAATAATCATTTATATTTTTTGAGTTAAAATTAATATTGATTAATTTTAATTATTTTTTTTATTTATAATTTTAATTAAAGTGTTGATTAAAATTATAATAATTTAATTAAATTGTTAATTAAAATAACCAAAATGATATATTAAAGTAATTACCACATATTATAGAAGAGAAAATTGATTCTATGATTAATAGTGATAGCTAAAAAATAAGCTATACAATTGTTACACTATTATTGTATTATAAATTAAAATTAAAAAAATAAAATAAAAATCAAAAATTTTTTTCTTCTTTCGTCTGCAACCTTATTTAATAAGGTTGATTTTTTTTTTAGTTTTGGCTCTTCTCTTCTCCTTCTTAATCTTCACAATCAACTTCTTCTTATTATTAGTTTTCTTCTTCTGCTTCGTCAAAAAACATTTCTCTCGAGCAAAATTTGTTTTGCTCTAGATTTTTTTTTCTTTTATATAGTACTAGTATTGAAAAAAAGCTCATAAAGTGTTAGTAGCTTATAAATTTGCAAGAATGAGAAATTTGTGATCATATATCTGGGATTAGCAAAAAAATTTTATCAATGCAACTAAAGCTTTTTATTTTTTTGCTTGGTTTGCACTTTGGTGAACTTGGTAAAAAAAGTTTGTCTTAATTCTTTTATTTTCCATTTTGTTCTTAAAAATTATGGGATGATCTTGGCAAAATGGATTTTATCCATAAAGGTTACAAAATATATTTTGCTAAAAGTTATAGATAAATGCTCAAAATTAATATGAAAAGTGTATTTTCATGTCATGCAATATTTAATTGCATGTTTTGGTAAAATTAAAAAATTTTTGAAATCCATAATTTTGACCGAGAGCTAAAGCTCTTCTCAATCTAAATATATTTTCCGCTGCTAACAATCTCAACTTGTGGCAACGAGCACCAGTGGCATGACATTTTTGAATGACGCAACCCAGCTCAGAGAGATCTTCAACATTGCTATGAAAATTATCAATGACACATTTGGCACATCCGCTTCTACAATTATATTGCTCAAGACCTGAAGCTCAATCCAGCTAAGAGCTTCTTTGAGGGCAAATGCTTTCGCTAATGAGGGACTCCAATAACCCATAATAATCAAAGACTTGTAGCTCTGAACATTTCCCAAATGATCCCACTGCAACATACCTATACTGATTCTACCGGACTGAAGATTGAGTGCCGCGTCCACATTGAGCTTCAAAGACCCCCACGGTGGACTAGTCCTTCTGGAACAAGAATGGGAAGTATTTCCTCCTACTTCCAAAGCTTGGTTTGGATTAACTCTCTGGAATTGAGCTAAGAAATCTAAGCAGAAGTATAAATGTCTATTAGCATTAAGCTGGGTGGAATTCCATAAGAGGTTATTCCTTCTATTCCAAATACTGTTGGAAGCGGAAAATATATTTGGATTGAGGGGAGCTCTAGGTCTCGGTCAAAATTAGAGATTTTAAAAATTTTTAATTTTATCGAAACATACAATTAAATATTACATGACATAAAAATATACTTTTTATGTTAATCTTGAACATTTATCCATAACTTTTAGCAGAATATATTTTGTAACATTTATGGATAATATCTATTTTGCCAAAATCATCCCATAATTTTTAAGAACAAAATGGAAAATAAAAAGATTAAGACAAACTTTTTATTACCGAGTTTACCAAGTGCGCAGACCAAGCAAAAAACCAAAAACTTTAGTTGCGTTGATAAAATTCCTTTATTAGTCCCATATGTATGATAAAAAAATTTCTCTTTTTTGTAAATTTATAAGCTACTAACACTTTAAAAACTTATCTATGTATTTTTCTTTCAGAATTTTCTAAGCAAAACAATTGAAAGAAAAAGGAACCGAAGAAGAGGAAGGAGCAAAGCAACTTAGGCCAAAAGAAAAATTAACTCTTAATAAAAAATTTGGGAGACAAAATTAAAGAAGAGGGTGGGTGATGGTTGTTGATTTTTGACTTTTGATTTATTTATTTATGATACAATAATAGTGCAACAATTGCATAGCTCATTTTCTATCTACCACTATTAATCATAAAACTATTATTCTATTCTGTTATATGTGGTAATTACTTTAATATACCACTATGGTTAATTTAATTAACAACTTAATTAAATTATAATAATTTTAATTAACACTTTAATTAAAATTATAAATAGGAGAAATAGTTAAAATTTAAATGATCATTTCTAATTTAATTCTCAATTAAATTACTCCCCACATCTTAAATAAGGATTAGCTAAATAATTTATTTTGGTTGTGACTTATAAGGTCAATAATTTTATCAGAATGAAAATATAATATTAATTCTTTAACAAATTCCTCGTATACCATTTCCAAATTCCTCGTTCTTGAATTCTCCTTTTAATTACTGATAAAATTTCAAATATTAATTTGACATCTAAATCATAATATTAAGTCATCTCATTATGATCCCGATATTGATTAGGATCATAACATGTCAAATCATATTAGTCAATATTTTAATGAGTGATAATTTGTGTTCTGATTCAAATAAGACTTATTATTATTAATCTAATTAATAATTCAATCTTACATTGAATAAGTCATTTCTCCTGGCCGAGAATTTATTTTATCAGAACCAAAATATCAACTCTATTAGGATCTTGCCCCTGGTGCTACAGGGTGACGAATTCTACTATTAGTAATCTCATGTCTTACTACATGACTAACTATGGTGACTATGAGCCGGATTACCAAACGATAAAATAGCAAAGTACAAGGCAAGATCACCTCCACAGCTACCTATGAAAAGACAATCTTGATACTTTAAGTCAAAGGACTTTAAGTCATAAAAGACTCATATGTTATGACCAAGATAATAAATGTTGATATCTAGCGCTATCTGTGCAGTTATTATCAGACGTTACAGTTCAGTATCCTTAATTTTTTAAGAACCCACTGGTTTTTGTAGATATCATTATAGCATGGATAATAAAATTTCTTCTCAAAATAAATAATGTGATAACCTAGTGATTCAATGAATGCCCAATTCATTGTCCTATACCAGTTATGAATATTTTTAAGATTATCTTTTACTAGAGATATTTATTTCGTTATTATCAATATCTTGATAATAAATTCTCTATAGATAATCAAAGGGCCGTATATTTCATAGTATATTTAACTATTGCATTCATAATTTAATCAACAACTTGAATATTTATTTATTATGAATATGAAATATACACATGTCTATTGTGATATATTATTTAATATATAAAAAGCAGTGAATGTATTATGTTACACACACCACTGATAACAAACTCCCACTTGCACTAATGTCATTCACTACAGTATCTAAGACCTATCTTCTAAAGATGATGGTCTAACTGCACCTGTGTCATAGGATTTGTGAATGGATCAGGTGCATTGTCAACTGATGGGACTTTCTACACCGAGATATCATCTTGCCCAACTATCTCTCTAATTAAATGATAAATACTAAAGCATATGTTTGAAGTTCTTATGAGACCTTGGTTCATTAGAATGTGCTATAGCCCCATTATTGTCATAATACAAAGGAATGGGGCTATGAATAAATGGAACCACATCTAAATCCATTAGTAAGCTCTTCAACCACATGACTTCTTTGGCGGCATCTGAGGTTGCTATATATTCGGCCTCTGTTGTAGAATCAATAATAGTCTTTTGCTTGGAACTTTTCCATACTATTGCTGTACCATTCAGGGTGAACACATGCCCTGATATGGACTTCAATTCATCCTTATCAGATTGAAAATCAGAATCTGTGTATCCAACCATACTTAAATCGCCTCCTCTGTGAACTAAGAACAAATATTTAGTCCTTCTCAAGTACTTAAAGAATGCCTTGACTGATGTCCAGTGCCCTTCACCTGGATCAGACAGATACCTGCTAGTCAAGCTAACAACAAAGGCTATGTCTAGTCTAGTACACAATATAGCATACATTAGACTGCCTAAGGCTAAAGTATACGGCATGACAGCCATTCTTGCTTTTTCTTTAGGAGTTTTTGGACTTATCTCCTTAGAAAGATGCACTCCATGCTTCACAGGTATTAATCCTCTTTTGGAATTTTCCATCCTAAATTTTTTTAGGATCTTTTCTAAATAGAGGGCTTGGGACAACCCTAACATTCTTTTAACTCTATCTCTATACAGCTTAATACCAATAATGTATGCTACTTCTCCCAAGTCTTTCATAGAGAAGGTGGATGATAACCAGACCATTATGTCAGTTAGAAAACCAACATCATTACCCATGATTAGAATATCACAACATACAAGACTAAGAAAACAATCTTGCTCCCACTAATTTTATTGTATATACAAGCCTCATTAGGATTTTGAATAAAGTTATAACTCTTTATGGCCTCATCAAAATGCTTGTTCCAGCTCCTTGAAGCTTGCTTAAGACCATAAATGGATCTCTTAAGCTTGCACACTTTGGAACTATCTTTAGAATCAAATCCTTTAGGTTGTTCTATATAAATTTCTTCTTTAAGAAATCCATTGAGAAAAGCAGTTCTGACATCCATCTACCATATCTCATAATCATAGTATGCTGCAATAGCTAAGAGTATTCGAATACTTTTAAGCATGGCTACGGGAGAGAATGTCTCTTCATAGTCAATCCCTTCCCGTTAGCGATACCCTTACGTGACAAGCATAGCTTTATAAGTATCAACATTCTCTTCAAAATCTAATTTGTGCTTATAAACCCATTTATAACCTATTAGAACTATTCCTTCATATGGGTCTACAAGTTCCCAAACTTGATTCTGGTACATGGAATCTATCTAAGCTTGCATTGCTTCTTGCCATTTAAGAGTATCAATGTCAGACATTACATCCTTATAAGTGACAAGATCTTTTGGTTGATCATTCTACCAAATATGAACAACTCTTGGTCATGTTCAATAGTAAATCCATACCATCTAGGAGGATGTGAAGCTCTTTCAGACCTCCTAGGAGCAGAAGTGATATCCTTTGTCATGTTAGGCTCAATTGGCTTATCAATCTCTATTAGTTCATCCATTTGGATTTGTTTTTTAGATGACTCTTTATCCAAAGTCTTTGCCTCCTTCTTTAAGAAACTCTTTCTCAAGAAAAATGGCATCTCTACTCACAACAACAATTTGTTTGTCAAGTAGATAGAAATAATATCCCAAATTATTTCTAGCAGCAGCATATCCAACAAATCGGCTTTTAGTGGATTGTTCCTCTAACTTATCTGTGTTTTGCCTTTTAATATAGGTAGGACAACCCCATATGTTAAAATGAGATAATATAGAAGTTTTACCAGTCCATATCTCATATGAAGTAGTATTCACAGATTTATAAGGAACTCTGTTAAAAATGTATAAAGCTGTTTCCAAAGCATATTCTTAGAAGGCAATAGGTAAGTCAGTATAACTATCATGCTACGTATTATGTCCAACAAAGTACGATTTCTCCTTACACTCACACCATTTAGTTGAGGTGTGCCTAATGGAGTAAACTGTTTGACAATTCCATTTTCTTTGAGGTAATCATTAAATTCAGTACTTCAATATTCACCACCTCGATCCGATCGAAGTGCTATAATATTCTTTCCTAATTTATTTTCAACTTTAGCCTTATACTCTTTGAACTTTTCAAAGACTTCAAATTTGTATTTCAATAATACAAATACTCATATCTAGACTTATCGTCTATAAAGGTAACGAAGAATCGATAACCTCCTGGAGCCATTTCCTTAAATGGTCCACAACATCAGTATGAATTAATTCAAGAAGGTTCTTAGCACGTATCATTTGACCAGCAAATGAACCTCTAGTCATTTTTCCTTGCAAACATGATTCACAAATAGAATAATTAGACTGAGAATCTAAACCTTTTAGAATTCCCATATCTACCAACTTGTTGATCCTTGCATTAGAAATATGACCAAGTCTTAAGTGCCAAACCCGTATCATACTTGAATCATTATACTTAGTTTGATTAGAATTATCATGTACATTGCTCAATAATAACTCTTTATTATTTATCTTATTAGGCTTATCTCGATATAAATAATATAAGTCATGA
The DNA here is from genome assembly GCA_949630135.1 of Balakata baccata. NCBI lineage: Eukaryota > Viridiplantae > Streptophyta > Magnoliopsida > Malpighiales > Euphorbiaceae > Balakata > Balakata baccata. Next base: position 14,167 of record CATIWF010025953.1, read on the forward strand.
TGTTTAGTTCCAATGCCAATAAGATTATTATTAAAATAAATATAACACACATCTTTGCAAAACAAGAATTCATAATTATTGTTTGTCAAAGCGGATACAGAAATAATATTCTTATAGGCATTAGGAATATACAAAACATCCGATAATAAGATTATATGATAGTTTAATAAAATGGAAATATCTCCCACTTGCTCAGTAACAACTCTTGCTCTTTCACCAAGAGTGAATTTTATCTTCCCATCATATAGCAACTTCTTATGTCTTGGATCTTACACAAAGGAACAAATATGAGCAGTTGCTCCAGTGTCTAATACCCAAGCATGTGATGAGTTAAAAGAATGATTATAATTTAAATCATTATTTAAATTAAAAGGATGACAAATACCTGAAGGACCTACAATTCCTTTGCCGCTGGTCTTCTTTAAATTTGTTAGATAAACTAGGCAATTTCTCTTCCAAGGACCATCCTTTTGACAATGGAAACAAGTTCATTTGTCAACATTTGACTTAAGCTAGTCTTTTACCTTCACTTTACCTTTTATGGGATACAAAGAAGAGGAAGTTGAACTCTTTTCCACAGTGGTTTTTTTCTTCCTTTTCTTTAGTTAAGAAGAAGAAGTTACCACTAATACTTCTGTCTCTTTCTTTTGGGGATTAATCATAGTATTTTGGTGATAAACTAAATTCTGTTGCAGCTCTTGTAAAGTGCATTCCACTTTGTTCAAATGGAAGTTAGAAATGAAATTTCCATAAGAACGTGGAAGTGATGCTAAGATACGGTATGTCTTAAGCTCCGCATCCATGAAGAAATTGAGATCTTTTAGGCAATAAATAAGCCTTATCATCTCACCAACACGTTCACCAATATCTTGGCCTTCCTTCATTTTGAATAGTTTATTGGAATAGTTAAAGCAGGTAGTTCTATTAGTCTCGCCATAACTTTCCTTTACTAACTCTAAAATATCATTACAAGCTTCTATTTTTTTCATATTGCTCTTGTAGCTTATTTTCCATGAAAGCAAGTATATAGCACTTTGCTTGGGTATTCTTATCAGCCTAATCTGTGTAATATTGTTTTTCAAACTCACTTGCATTATCGACAGACGCTGTAAGTTTTGGCTTACTAGCAATATCCCACAAGCACTGTTGGATAAGCATCACCTTAAGGTTCCTTAACCAGTCAATATAATTAGGTCTACTGAGCCTATTACGGTATAAAAGTGATTGAAGTGGTGATGGTGTAAACCATATTATTAGAGAAAAATTACTGCAGAAAGAATAAAATGTATCAGTTTAATTATATATTAGTGGTCAGACCAATTTAACCAAAATGATTTGGACACATAATCATAATGGTTTCTCCCACTAATTTGGTGCATCCTACACTTCTCTCGTAGAAAACGGAAGTTCCGTTGGGGTGAACTTCTAGTGGGTAAATTGGGTCTCAATAATACTCTAATTAATATTCATCAACTTCTCATAGTGGCATTCTTGGAATATTAATATATTAATAAGATGACAACTCTTTGTCAAATACAACAATTGTAAACTCAATTTAATTCCTTTTTAATTAGTTCATAATACACTAACCGTCAGCTTTACAAAATGATATTTTTAGGCTAATATATTAGATGAATCTTACCCACGAGATTAGTAAAATAAATGGACTCAATCTAGTGCCACTCAACTTCACAAAATGACATTTTTGCAACACTAGATGCACATCCATTTTACAAGTCAAATTCATTATTTGACTTTATCATTAATATGCAATAACTTGCATATTAATGCTCCCATAGAGAGCCTCAATGTATACATCTTACATCTTTATTGGATTCATTATATTTGAAAGATTACTTGGTCTTTTATCTTAATTTTAAATGTCTCACTTTGCACATTAACCGGATTAAAAATTTACAAGCATTCATAAAACAGTAAATTTATCTTTGAATTATCACATAATTCAATTTTAAGGTTAATGTTTGCACATTAGTCTTTCTTATGTCATATTTCATATGATTATAAAATGTGATTACATCTATATCCATACTCGGATAGTTATGGATCTATACATATAATATTTGATTGAATAAAATACATACTACCTCTCTTTAGCATGCATTTTATGTAGGTCACATTTGTTTATGTTTCATAAACAAATGTGAGCTCATTTTTAAGATATATAATATAATATATTATAATCATATTATATAATGTTTAAATTTAATTAATTTTGGAGTCAATATATCTATATATATATTTTGTGAGTATACTTTTATACTCATAAAATCCAAAAATGAATTTTATTCATAAGAGTTGATTTTTTTCAACAACTTGAAAAAAAATCAATTGTAGAATATATATATATATATATATATAAAATTTATATCTCATTTAAATTAAATCACATATATATAATATATAAATCTCATTTAAATTATTATATATATATATATATTTATTTATTTTTAATCCAAAATTAATATTTAAAACTCACATATTCAATTATTTACCACATATAATCACTTTACATACAATAATAGAAATTAATCATGCAATTTACAATCATATTGCAATTGCTAGAAAAATTCTCATCCCAAAATGGAAAATACAAATTAATCTCCATTTTAGCAGATCTTTCTTGTTGCTCCTCCTCCTCCTCCTCAAAATTTCGGGCCTCCATTCTCTTGGCATACTAAGGACTTCAATATAATTATAAAATTAATTATGGATCTATTAATATTACAAACCAATTTATAAAAATAATAAAACCCATAACACCTTTGAAAAACCCAAAACAAAAATAGGAGCTATATCATGTAACATAACGTGCAACATAATATATAGATCAAATCTAAAAGAACAACAAGAAAATTATTCATAACCAAACCGAGCCTACTAGCATAAAAAAGTCATTTTGCTCAAAAATTCATGGGATGGCTTTGATACCATTTGTTGGTAGCGGAAAATATATTTGAATTGAGGGGAGGTCTAGGTCTCGATCAAAATTATAGATTTCAAAAACTTTTAATTTTACCAAAATATGCAATCAAATATTGAATGACATGAAAATATACTTTTCATGTTAACCTTGAGCATTTATCCATAACTTTTAGGAAAACAAATTTTGTAACATTTATGGATAATATCCATTTTGCCAAGATCATCCCATGATTTTTAAGAATAAAATGGAAAATAAAAGGATTCAAACAAGCCTTATAGAACTAAGTTCATCAAGTGCGCGAACCAAGCAAAAAGACTAAAAACTTTAGTTACGTTGATGAGACTCCTTTTTTTTAGTCCCAGATGTATGATCACAAATATCTTTTTCTTGCAAATTTATAAGCTCCTAACATTTTAGGAATATTTTTTCAATATTTTCTTTCAATGCTCATACTATATGAGAGAAAGAAAATTTTTTAGAAGAAAAACAAATTTTTGCTCGAGGAAAAAAAATTTAGGAGCAGAAGAAGAACCAAAAAAAAAAAATTAAGAGGAAGAAGAGAATATTAATGGAAAGCCAAAAATGGCCAAAGGTCATTCTTAATTTTTCATTTTTCAACCTTATTAAATAGGGTTGGCAGACAATTTTTCTTTTTTTTTTTTTTTAATTTGATTTATGATGTAATGATAGTGCAATAATTGCATAGCTCAATTTCTAACTACCACAATTAATCATAGAATCAATCTTTTTTTCTATTATATGTGGTAATTACTTTAATATACCACTATGGTTAATTTAATTAGCAACTTAATTAAATTATGATAATTTTAATTAACACTTTAATTAAAATTATATATAAGAGAAATAGTTAAAATTAATCATTATTAATGTTAACTCAAAAAGTATAAGTGATCATTTCTAATTTAATTTTCAATTAAATTACTCCTCTTATCTTTAATATGGACCAGATAAATAATTTAATTTGAGTGTGACTTATAAAGTCAATAATTTTATCAAAATGGAAATATAATATTAACTTCTTAATATTATGTCGGACACAATTTCCGAATTCCTCATATACCCGGATATATTAAATATCCTTTCAGAATTCTCTTTTTAATTACCGATAAAATCTCAAATATTATTTGACCTCTAAATCATAATATTAAGTCCTCTCGTTATGATCCCGATATTGATTAAGGTTATAACATGCCAAAGACTATTAGTCAATATACTAATAAGTTATAATTTGTTTTTTGATTAAAATAAGACTTATCATTATTAATATAATTAATAATTCAATCTTATATTGAATATGTTATATTTTTCCTGGCCAGAAATTTATTTTATTAAAACCAAAATATCAACTTCATTAGGATTTTGCCCTGGTAATACAGGGTAACGAGTCCTACTATTGATAATTTCATGTCTCACTACATGACTAATTGTGGTGACTAGGAACCGCATTACCAAGCACGGATAGTCCAGTATAAGGCAAGAACATCTCCACAGCTACCCATGAAAGGACAGTCTTGACACCTCAAGTCAAAGGACTTCGAGTCATATAAGACTCATATATTATAACTAAGATAATATCTGTTGACATCTAGCACTATCTGTGCAGTTATTATCAGGCGTCACTGTTCGGTACCCTTAACTCTTTAAGAACCCACTGGTTTATTTAGATATCATTATATCATGGAGAATGAGATTCCTCCTCAAAATAAACCATGTAATAACCTAGAGGTTCAATAAATGCCCAATTCATTGTCCAATACCAGTTATGAATATTTTTAAGATTATCTTTTACCATAGATATTTATCTCATTATTATCAAGAACTTGATAATAAATTCTCTGTAGATAATCAAAGAGCCGTATATTTCATAGTATAATTAACTACTGCATTCATAATATAATCAACAACTTGAATATTTATTTATTATGAATGTAAAATATACATGTGTCCATTGTGGTATAATAATTAATATATAAAAAGCAGTGAATGTACTAGAGTGTACACACCACTGATAACAGTTCAATACCCCAATGTTGTGATAGGTTTCTTCTCACCCTCTTCACATTGATATTTACAATTACTTAGTACTCTAAGTAATCTAAAACTTTATTAAATAAAATAACTCTGACCGGTGAATACAAGTAGCAATTTATGAGCAAAAATGCTCTTTCTTTCACCCTCATATCAATTGGATCATAATTAACTCATTTTTCAAGGAGATCCATTAAGTTGAATGGTCTCATGACTATAGGATACATCCTAAGATAGCCAACATTATATCAACACTTCATGACATAGTCAAAAGTCACAAAAGGGTAATAAAAGTGAAATTCATATTCAGGATTTTTACGATTCACATAGCGAAGAAGTAGAGATCTATTCTTTTACTTCCTAATAGGTCATCTAGCACATGCAGTATGAAATGCATGCTATGATGGAACAACTCTTTTCTTTTTTTAAGATAAAAGAGTATATGTCATGCTCTTTATTAAAATTAATTAATATCATATAAGTCTTAGTCCTATCGCTCTTAAAGCACCAAATCTGAAACTTTTGTCTACACATTCAACAATGTTAAACAATAAGATTCACACATAACCTCTTCTAAATAGACACATGAATAGTAGGGAAGTCATTGATATCGATTCTTATATATAAAGAATCTCATCTTGATCCTCATCAAGGCAACCTTTTAAATAGTGTGACCAAAACCGCTCCTACTGCATCATAGTCATCCAAATTTTGGTCTCATCTCTATTCACTCAATAGCACTAGAGGCAATTACACATGTGAGAGAGTCAATCTAAATCTATCGATATACTTGATCGAATTATGCTAATTGGCATGTATAATATACTCATACAACTGAAAGCATTCAATGGACCTACTACTTTTAATGAGTAACCTATGATTATGAGGAAATGATTCCATAGAATCACTTAACCTTGCTAAAATTCGATGCATTCCTATCTAGATTTAGTTTCCTGGCTTACCTTTGGAATTTTTGAACACTAATATATTGAGTAAATTAGGTAGTGTCTATAGGAAACCTTTGTTTTATTATTAATGTACTTTGAATAGAACTAAATTAGGTTTTGCCATAATTATTGTGGAAATCGACATAGATGGAGAATTCTCGGATTTTATTACCTTAGAAGATAAAGGAGGAGTGAGATTCCATCAGGATGTATGGTACGAGTGGAAACTTACTATGTGCCAATCCTATAAGAAAATGGGACATGTGAGCAAGGATTGTAAGAGTTTAGGTGTGCCAAGAATTTGGAAGGAGAACATAAAGTTCCTTTAAATGTTTCTTCTCATTTTATGCAACTTTATGTTGGTCCCAAAGAGGTTTAGAACCTAAATGAGAAAGGAAAGGGCATTGTTGTTGCTTATTCCCATTTTAGACCTAGTTGGATTAGTACTTATTAACTATGTCGCCTTTTTGAATTGTCTAGTTTAGGGCTTAGGAAGTTAGGTTAGTGCTTTGTTAACCATGTGTAGACTGTTCAATGGCCTAATGCTTTTTGCATGGCTCTACCTCCTAGAATATCTTATCATTTTCCTCTTTTTGTCAAGTTACCTGTGAAGAGCTCTTTACATTTCTATAATTTATGTAGTGAGCACCCAAAATTTATTGAGACTATCTCTTCTATCTAGTGAAGAAAGCTTTATGGTTCCACCATGTTCTCTATTTACTAGAAGATGAAGATTCTCATGAAAGAATTTTGACAACTTAATAGAGATTAATTTGGTGAGATTTCTATGAAAGTAGATGTTGTCAGGCAACTTCTTGACAATTGGATCCTACCAACTCCATTCTCCAAGATGAACAATGTGCTTGCATGTGCCATTTAAGAAAGCTTTTGGCTTGGGAAGAGAGCTTTTATAAGCAAAATTCTAGATGTCGATGGATCCAATTGGGTGACAATAATACAAAATATTTTCATACTTTGGTGAAATAATGGAAAGCCAAGAACACCATTCATAAGCTTGTGTTATCTAATGGTGAGGACTATAATGATTCTGAAGAGATTAAGTAAATTCTTCTTTTTTTTTTTTTAGGATTTCTCGGGCTCCACTATATCTAGAAGGGATTTTGTGCTTATTAAGATTTTTCAAGGCCCTTGTTTGATTAAGGTTGATGCGAAGTTACTATGTGCTTCTATTAGCGATTCTAAGATTGAAAAGGCTATGTTAAATATTGGCACTAGTAAAGCCCAATAGCTTCTTTTATAAGAAGTGATGGCCTATTGTTTGCTCTGAAGTTTGCAAAGCTATCTAGGATTTCTTTGCTTAAAGTAACTTGCTTAAACAGACCACTTCTAATATCATTACCCTGGTGCCTAAGGTTACTATTCCCAGTACTCTTAGTGATTTTTGAGGTACTATTCCCAGTACTCCTAGTGATTTTTGACCAATCACTTTTTGTAATGTCCTTTACAATTGCATTTCAAAGTTTCTCACCAATAGGCTTCGGCTTGTGATTGGTAAGCTTGTCTATTTGAACTAATCTGCTTTCAATCCTAGGCATAAGATCTTAGATAATGTGCTTTTTATCTCATGAGCTGGTTTGAAACTACTAAAGACAAAAAGGTATCAATTGTGCCTTAAAAATAGATCTTCAAAAGGTCTATGACTTCTTAAGCTGAGATTTTCTAGAGGAAGTCCTGTATGGTTTTAAATTCCCTTAGATTTGTGACTTGGATTATGGCTAGCATTAGATCTAGCATGTTCTCTCTCATTATTAATGGTAGTGTTGATGGCTTCTTTTCAGGAAAAAAGGTTTGAGACAGAGTGATCTCATCTCACCTTATTGTTTGTTCTTGCCATGTAGCACTTTTGTAGAACTATGTAGAGTTTCACCAAGTCAGGCTTTAATTACTACAAGCATGATAAAGAAATGAAACTCACTCACCTTTGCTTTGTTGATAATCTCTTCTTCTTTTTTCTTTGTAATGATGATGTACAATCTATTAAGATTATTCACTCTGCACTTACTCACCTTACTCTAGTTTTTGCACTCAAGGGTAATCCAACCAAGAGCTTTGTTTTCTTTTACATGATAGATTCCAATACCGGCATGAGACCCTTCAAGTTTTACATTTCTAAGAGGGTTAGCGTCCAATAAAGTACCTTGGCCTTCCTCTTATTTCTACAAGGCTCTCAAACATTGATTAGCAAATGTGCTCTCGAAGTATGCATGATCGAACAACTTGTTTGACAAGTATGAATCTCATTTATTGATAAGAGCGTCAATAATATCATGTATGAGTATGAGATGTTGGACGTTTTACATCCATAACAACAACAACAACAACAACAACAATAATAATAATAATAATAATAATAAGTGCTAGTAATGGAGAATGGAAAATTATTGGAGTAGAAGTTAAATTTTCTTCTTCTCACGTTCAATTTTTTGAACCCCATTTTTCTACATTCCATTACAAGAACAACAAAACATCACACTATACAAAAAAGACTGAAATTTTTCTTTGTGGATTCAACATAAGAGATAAGTCATCTAAGTTGTGGTCAATAATTTCAATTTAGTATATAATAATGTAATTGAGATTTTAATTTATCATATAATAATGTGATTGAAATTTGGATTATACATGTTCATGATCTTGAAAAATTATAATGAAAATTGGTTTAAATTTTTGTTAAATCCGAATTAAAACCACCAAAAGGAAACAAATTTAAAAAAGTTTAATCAAATAGTTATGATTTATACAAATGCTTGAGAAAGAAAATAAAGAAGGCCTAACAAGTTAAGAGATAGAACTTAAAGAGTGAGGCACCCACGATCCGACAATCCCGCGGGCATCGCCTTGTAGAGTGTACAGTCATCAAAATCATAAATTACTCAGCAAATTCGACTCCTAATTCCTTAATGCAAATATTCTTAATTGCATCCAAACAAGGATGGATCGATGCTCATAAAAGGAGAGCAAGACACTTTTTTCTTTTGCTAAATGATTAATCTGCCATATTTTTTTTATCCATTAAATGTGATCTAAAATATATAAATAAATGCCAAAGAATGAAATTAAATAAAAATAATATTTCAATAAATCAATTATATGCTATAAGAGCAAATTACTAATAACCTCAAAGGTTTTAATTTTAACAGCAAAACAAATTTTTTTAAAAAATAACAGTGTATTCATATGTCATTTGATAAAATATCATTTGAAATAACAATTAGAAAAATTGAGAAGTTGAATGTACTGATAGTCCTATAGTTATAATTGTTGGCAACATATATAAACTCTGAACTCTTAAAAGGTCATAAGACTATATATAAAACTTTAAAGAATTTGTACAAAAATAACTCAAACATGAAAGAATCATGTATTGTATTTGAGCTTCCACATCTACTTGCAAAGTGAATTGCAAAATCCTATATGTAAACTGCAAGACCAATTGTATGGATAAAGAACCCAATTATAAATTTGCAAACTTTCAACACTTGAAATAAGAGAGAGACAATTTCAATTGATTAAAAAATTCTTATGGATCTTATTTGTATTATTTTACTATAATTTAAATAAAACTAATAAATAATATTTTATTAATTTATATATATAATTAATAAATATGTAATTAATAATTAATTAATTATATATATATATTAATATAAAGTATACAATAATTGAGTTAATAATATTAATTATGCCTAATAATATAAATATAAATATAAATATTAATCTAATCAATATAAAATTGAAGTTCATTAAAATAAAAATTAAATATATGATTAATTTCATAATATAAAGTATAAAATTAAGTTAATATAATTAATCATATTTAATAAAATAAATATGATTATTAATATAATTATTTCAAGGCTTCATTTGGATTGAGAAATTTTAAAATATAAAGATATAATTATTAATCCCAATTTTATTGTTTACTAATAATAGATATAATTGCTAATATTTATATAACTATAGATATAATTAATTTTATTAACTTAATTTCATATTTTAATTATAAAGTTGTTGTTATTATTATTATTATTATTATTATTATTATTATTATTATTATTATTATTATTATTAATGTTCGATTTTGTTTATATTGTTGAAGAGATTTGGAATCACTTTAGGAAAGAAGAAAATGATAATTAATGTAGTATTTTTCTTTTCATGAATTTGTAATGTTAGATTTTATTTAAGATTTTTATAATTTTCTATGTCATATTTTTTTCGTCAATGAAATGTTGTATGATTTATTTAATTTCTTAAAATTTTATAATTTATTTTAAGTAATTTAATAATTTTAATAATAATTAATTACAACAATAAAATTCAATTTAGTTGATAATATAGAATTTAATATTTTTATTATTAATAGTAAATATTAAAAATTAATTGTGCCCGACAAATTGATATTTATAACAATTGTAGGAATAAAATGTGTTTGAAAGTGTGATTGAAATTTTGTTGATATGGCAATGGGAACCACCTTTTACAATTGCATCCCAATTGTAGGGATAAAGATACTCTTATATTGTTTGAAATTTATGTAGTATCAAATAAAGGAGCATTATCTCAAATAGTAAGAGGTGAACTATTATTAATATAGGATCCATGAATCTTCTCATCAAAATTCTATCACATCTTTTTTCCAAACTATCCAAACAACCAATATCACCTCTAGTGACATGCTAGAAAATTTAGATTCTTCATTGGAGTCTAGTTCGGATCAGTTTTCTGAGTACTCTATTGATACTAATGCTTCATCACATCCATTAAAATAGCAAATCCACCTAGGCCAGTCTCTATAGTTCACTGCAACAAAAACCAATAAAGCCTTATTATACTAAACCTCTAGAAGAGGAAATGACTGGTGAATCTCGATCTACATCAACACTGAAGGAAGTTAAAGTTAAAATTACCAATGGTCCTTGGTTTTCTATGGGTGATGTTCCTCATCACTAATGAAAGAATTGACTATTGGAAATGTTAGTTTGTATGGAAACAATGAGTCAGGTTGGACTCTTTATTTCAGAAATTCTTAAATAATTTACCACTAGATTTATTGGAAGTTGAAAAGAATGCTGGTTACGAACTTCCAAATACAATATATTATAGTTCCATCAATTCAATTCTCTTGTTAATACCCTTTGACATATTGAAAATGAGTTTACCGGTAGCTTTACAGATCATATTGAGACAATTCAAATGGAGTTCTTTCACTTAAAAGTTTATTCTTTGGGAAGGAAAGATTTGGATGACCATTATATGAGAATTTGCTCTCGATATTATCAGTTAGGGGCCGGAGATGTTAATTCAAAGCAACAATTTATCTCCTCAGTTCCAGAAGAACTTGGTGAGGCAACACCTAGGTATTTCAGAAAATAGGGTATTAGTCTAAAAGACTTATCCATGTCCCAAATCTATTAAAAAATGCTTATGGTCCTCGAAGAACTATGTGCAGCAAGAAAATAAGTCAAAAAAGCATTGCATTGGACAAATAAGAAAAATTTTGATTCTATTTGCAATCGTCTAGATCTTCAAATAAAATGTGGAAGTCATAAGTGTCGAGCTTTGAGGATGTATCTCATACATAAAATGCAGCGGAAAATAAAAAAAAAACAAAACTCAAAACAAGGACTCAACTTGTATCATCAAAATTAATTTAACCACAATAAAAGTTTGAGATTTTACCTTTGGTGTTCTTGAAATTTTCCACCTCCTCTTAATATCGGGTTGTCATAAACCACAATATACCAAGCCTATAGTAATCCATATGAATCAGGAAAGAGGAAACCTCATAGGGGAATAGCCTTGAATAATTATTTTATGTTAGTAAAATAATTATTCCATGAAAGAAAAACTTGTAGAAAAATTAAGAATTAATTTTCAAGGAGGCTTAGGCTGCATTTATGGTGAAACAGGCTCTATATAGGTGTTTTTTAAACACCCTAGGGTTGCCTAAAAGACAAAAATTACCAAAATAGGGTTAGGGGACCAAATTGGCCAACTAACTTATGCTGCAAATGCGCATTGGCCTGGGTGCTAGCCCGTGACCTCCTGAGCGAATTTTGTAACTCCCATAATTTTGGACCCATAATTTATGTGAACCACAATGGGTATTATGGTAATTAAAAGTAAGTTTATAAAATAGGGCAATTCGGGCTTATCTTATGTTTTTGGTGGATAGGGCCTAATCCCTATCGGGAAAGGTTTCCCGCTCACGACACTAGCTGTCCCGGTCGGGACTCGCCTCTGGACTGCAATCTATAAATACATGTTTTTGCACCCTGCTCTGCCCAAATCAGAAATCCAGCCAACACCTGCATACCCTAGACTCTCTAAAAATTGTCCCATTCATTCTCCATTGATTCCCCTTCGAGTTAACACTTGAAAACATAATTTGGATTGGATTATCAAGGATTCAATTACAGTTTTTGGTGTTTTCATCAAGAACACGAGTTATCAGCCAAATAGCCCCTAGAATCAGATTTGTTCACCTCTGTTCTTCACTTTCAGAGGGGATTCAATAAGTATCTCATTCTCTAACACTCTTAGATTGGGTTTGATGGAATATTGTCATTTAGTTAAGGTTTTTCTAATGTTTCGAAATGGTTCCTGTAGAATAGAAGGTATAAAACGTTTTGTGACCTTTGATTCGTATGTCTGATGCTAGAGAAAAGGGCAAAAGACAATAACGGATACCAAAACATGAGAGAAACGTGAGAGTGAGTGTTTTCGACTCCCTTGTTTAAGGTTTGTAAATATAATCATATTTATTCACTTTATAGCTGCATGATTGCTAGTGAATAAGTATTTTTGAATGTTATACCTCTGATAAATGTCATGAATAATGATTTGAATGGTTTGGACAGAATGGTGTGAATTAATGGCATGGATTATTCATGATACTTTATGTTTAAATCGGTATTCAATGAGTTAAATGGATTGTGGCATGTTTATGATGACCAAATGGTATGTTTAAATGATGTATGACATTTTGGAAATTGGTTATATGCCTTGAAATCAAGAGATTTGGGTCAGCATGTGAAAACTAGAATTTTCCTTGCTGGTGTCGAGCCTTTCCTGATCGAGACTCATACAACTCTAGGCCTGCCTAGACCTGTGATAGGTAAGGCCAACGGCACCATGGCCGCAGCAACACATTGTAGTTTGCCAATGTATATATATATATATATATGTGATTTGCTTATATGCAAAAATATGATAATGGGCATGGTAATATTGAAGATATACATATACCTTATCCACCATGAGATAATATGTGATAATTTAGTTGGTAATTGTGATAATGATATTATGCCCTATGTGTTATGGCATGACATGAGATATATGTTTGCGTACATGATGATATATGGAACATGATATGACATGAGATAAAGGATATGTATATGTTGTTGAGTTTTGAGGATGTATCTCATGCACAAAATATAAGCGAAAACAAAAAAATCAAAACCCGAATCATAGGATTCTACTTGTCTCTTTAAAACTAATTTAACAAAATCATAGTTGGAAATTATACCTTTAATTTCTTGAACCAATTCTTCAAATTTCCTTCTTGTTGGGTTGTAGCAAACCACAACAATCCAATCTTGGATTGTCTCTAATGATAATCTACGTGGAAATGGAAGAAAGAAACCACAAGGATAATGGTTTGAACACACACAATGTGCTAACATTATGTATGTTGTTTGAGAGAAATTCTAAAAAAAATTAACTATTAATTTTCTATGGTGGCTCATCAATTTTTCTGATGAAAAATACTATTTATAGGTGTTTCCAAACACCCTAAGGTTGGAAAAATTATCAAAATATGGCATGAACTTGGCTAGTTCTGCCAACACCTACGCGCAGGCACTGGCCTGCCATGGACCTATGGCAAGCTAGTGGCCAACTATGGGCCCGCGCGGGCCCACGACTCCTCTGAGCAATTTTTCCGGATTTTTTATCTTGTGATCCCATCACAATCTGACCCTAAATAACTCTCTCATATTTTTGGATCCCATCCAAGACCATTTTACTCATTCTTCACACCTCCAATGTGTGTGACCCATTAGGTTCCCAGTTATCTTGGCCACCCAAATTAATAATTAATTCAAGCAAGTCATAAGCGGTATCTAGCAACACAACATGACCTCCAATTGACCGGAAAGTCAATGGTTTGACTACGAACCTTTCCATAGACAATAATATGTATAATTCATCCTTTCACCATCCTATACCCCACTTAGTTCAGAGCATGGACTATATGTCAACTCCCGCTACAATGACTACGTTGCACCTAGCCCAAGTGATGTTAGATCTTGCCCTTGGGACTCATTACTTTATTAGACATGTCACTGAAGACCATCTTCAGGATGTTTCCACTCTGGCCAAAGATTCCCAAGTAATGATCTTGATAAGAGGCCATGGGTATACACTCCCTCTATCAGGAGCGGTGAATCCTCTATTAGTTATCCAATTACCTTCAAATACCTCAAGATGTACCCAATCACCACCCTATGAGCTACCTCTATAAGGCAATATAGAGTGGAGTCAAAGTATAGAATCAATATCTAAGATATCCTTCAAGTCTAAGGATACTTGCCCCATTACTATGATGAGACTATCATTGACATTTGAATAGATAATTTGTATGATCGTCTCATGTAGGTCATCCAATGTACTTCACTACTCTTAGTAAGCATCCACATGTTAACTTTGAACATCTCATGTTCACAGCTTATGAGATCCACTATTCAATCCAATCAAGGAGTATAACATGTGCTACTTTATTCGAATCAACAATATCCCATCTTATTGATCCTATGACTGGGGATGATTTAGATACTAACATAATTACACATGATAGGAATCTTATTATCATAATCCCATCAAGATTTCCTTCATGCTATGTTTCATATCATGGACTTTTATTAATCAATTTAAGATCTATATCAATTCATATGCAAATGAATACTAATATATTGAAGGAATGCCTTTATGAATGTGTACACTAGGTGCCTGAGGCAATTGCCTTTTGGGCACATCTCTAACAATCTCCCACTTGCACTAAAACCAATCGCCACTGTACAATACACCACAGGCGAGGATATGACTATCATATTCCTTTTAGGGTTTTCATCTAGTGACTCAATCTGATATTTTCTAATAAGTGGAAACTCTTTCTCTTATTAAATTACATCTACCATTGATTTCTAAAATCAATTGATAAGATTAAGTACATGTTTGGACCTTTTGATGAGACCATGATTCCTTTGCATATGCAGTGGCTCTATTATTATTCCAATCATATTGGATTTACAATAGTAGGAATCACTTCTAACTTGTGATGAATTCCCTTTTCAAACGACTTCCTCAACTGCCTTGGAAGCTGTAATGTACTTTCAGTTGTGGAATCATCAATCATCATCTATTTAGAACTTTTCCAATTGACTAGACAACTATTTAATGTGAATACACAGCACGACTAGGATTTTTTGTCGAATTGGATGTTGGCATCTATAATCCAGCTTACCTCAAGCTTATTATCTCCTTAAATTAAGAATACATCCTCAATCCTTCTGAAGTATTTAAGAATGTTCTTGACAGTCACCCATAAACCCTTAACGGGATCATATTGATATCCACTCATGAAGCTCATAGTATGATATCCATTGGGCCTAGTACATAACATAATACATAATGAATCCAATAGCCCAAGCTTATGGAATCACATCCATGATAGTCTATTTGTCTTATGTCTTTAGACATAAAGACTTAGAGAGGGTAATCCTATCGATCATAGAAATAGATCCTCTTATAGACTACTTCATGCTAACCACTTTAGCATCTTAGCTATATAGACTAAGAAAGAATGAATAACCTTTTAGATCTATCTTTATAGATCTTAATCCCCTTTTGGCATGTTACTTTTAAAATCCTTCTTGGAGAATTATTTTAGAGTAACAAATTGACTAACTTAGAAATAAGAGATCATTTCCTACTAATAGTATGTCTTCCGCATACTTCACTAGGAACAAAATGGCACTCCCTCTAACCTTTTTGAAAACACATGAATCATCCATATATTATGAGAAAATAAACTCTTTGATTATCTCATCAATTTAGATATTTGAACTCCCAAATGTTTGCACTAATCCATCAATGGATTTTGCAATTTGTATCTTGTTTCACAATCATCAGCTATGAATATCTTAGGTTGTGTTATGTACACATCTTAAGTCAGATTGCCAAAATGAAACCTATCTTCATATCCATTTGCAAAATCTCATCACAATGAATAGCAATAACTAGGAGTAACATGATGGATTTAAGCATATTATATGTAGTAAAAAGTCTTATCAAAGCCAACCTTTGTCTTTAACAATGTCTTTTAAGTACCAATTCTAACTTTATAGGCAACTAGATTACCTTCCATATCAGTCTTTTTCTTAAAGATCTGCTGGCACCCAATGGGATTTTGTCCTATTATGTGGGTTAACCAAAGTCCATACTTAGTTTATAGTTATGGAATCAGTATCGACTTATGGCTTATGGCCATTAGTCATATTCTAAACTTTTAAGAATCTCTTCATAAGTAGCAGGCTCATCATCCTCTATGAGTAATATGACCTTTTGTTCACTTATAAGAGATCAATTTCTCTTGGGAACAACCCATATCCTACTTTACTTATGAAGCTTATGTATTTAGTAAGGTCTTACTATTAGTTCGTGTATACAAATAACATATTTGGGCTTTGTTAGCTAATTTGTGTCTGCTTGAGTATATATTTGAACTTCATCAAGTTCATTCTTGCTCCCACTATCTTATTATGGAAGAGACTCTTCTTTTAGAAGATAGCAATGTTTGAAACAAGCATCTTTTGCTTCAAACAGTGGTAAAATTGATAACCAAATGACTCTCATTGGTTATCCCATATACAGACATAAGGTTAGATTGAGCTTTTAACTAATCCAACATTATCTACTTCTCTTAAGCAGGATAATCCTAAACTTTCATTTATGAAAGAATAGGTTTTATGTTATTTCATATCTTATCTGGAACAACATCAACTGACTGATAAGGTATTATGTTTGTCACATAAATATAATTCCATGTGCATGACCATAAAAGGAACTTTAAAGAATTTTAAAAGCTTATTATATACCTTACCATGTCTAACAAGGTTCGACTACTTCTTTTAGCCATATTATTAAGCTATGGCATATAAGATATGGTTCATTCAGATAAAATCTCATTATCTTTTATATGACATTAAAACATTTAGCTTAAGTATTATTTCACTTTGATCAAATTTAAGTGTTTTAATACTTTTGCTGAATTGTTCCTCTACTTCATTTTTTAATTCTTTGAACATTTCAAAGGTTTTAAATTTGTAACTTACCATATACAAATACTCGAATTATAAGCGATCATAATTAAGGTAATGAAGTAGATAAAACCATTTATGGCATGCATGAATATTGGTCCATATACATCTATATGTACAAGGTCCATCAGTCCTTTAGCATGTTCTTTCTTTTTCACTAAAAAGTGATTTTGTTAACTTGTATAGTAAATGAGATTCACATATGTCACATGATTTGCAATCAAATGACCCCAAGTTATCATAACTCATCATGTGATTCTCTTTTATATGCCCAAATTTGTTAGAGATGTGCCCAAAAGGCAATCGTCTCAGGCACTTAGTGTACATATTCATAAAGGCATATTTTCATTATTTTAGTATTCATTT
>CATIWF010025965.1:0-86598 GCA_949630135.1 Balakata baccata
TGGGTCTAACCCAAAAGAATGGTGGATTGACACTGGTGCCACAAGGCACATATGCTCAGATCTTGAGATGTTCTCTACCTTTAAACCGAAGAGTGGGGAAAAATTGTTTATGAGCAATTCTACCACTTCTGAAGTTCTTAGTGAAGGACAAGTGGTGCTAAAGATGACTTCTAGTAAGAAGCTGACTCTAAATAATGTTTTTTATGTTCCTGATATTCGCAAGAATTTGGTGTCAGGTTCACTATTGAACAAGTATGAGTTCAAAATGGTTTTTGAAGCAGACAAAGTTGTTTTGTCCAAGGGTGGAATGTATGTGGGAAGATGGTATGCTATTGATGGGCTTTTTAAGCTCAATGTAATTGTTATTAAATGTAATAATGAAAGTACATCTTCTGCTAATTGAGTCTTCCAGTTTATGGCATGGTAGACTAGGACATGTTAATTATAATACCTTGAGAAGGTTAATTAACTTGGACTACATACCTAATTTCTACATTGATATAAAACATAAATGTGAAATTTGTGTTGAGACAAAACTAATTAGATCATCTTTTCAAAATATTGAAAGAGAAAGTGGACCACTTGATTTAATCCACAGTAATATATGTGATTTAAAATTTGTTCAAATAAGAGGTAGAAACAAATATTTTATCATATTTGTGGATAATTGCACTAAATATTGTTATGTGTATTTGCTTAAGAGCAAAGAAGAGGCTATAGAGAAATTTAAACTTTATAAAATTGAGGTTGAAAATCAACTCAATAGAAAAATCAAAGTTTTAAAATGACCATGGTGGTGAATATATGACACAATTTGGTGAATTCTATGCACAACATGGAATTATACATAAAACCATGGCATCATATTCACTACAATCTAATGGTATGGCTGAAAAGAAAAATCGTACCTTGAAAGAAATGATGAATGCAATGTTGATAAGTTCTGGGTTACCACAGAACATGTGGGGGGAAGCCATATTATTGGCTAATTACCTTTTAAATAAGGTGCCCCGTAGTAAGCAAGACAAAACTCCTTATGAATTATGGAAAGGGAGAAAACCATCCTATAAATACTTGCATGTGTAGGGGTGTCTTCCTAAAATGGCAGTTCTTATACCAAAGAAAGTGAAAATAAGGCCAAAATCAGTTGATTGCATTTTCATTGGTTATGCACATAACAATAGTGTTTATCGGTTTCTTGTGCATAAATCGTAAATTCAGAATTTTCATACGAACATGATTATAAAATCAAGGAATGCGTCATTCTTTGAACATATATTTCCTTGTAAGAGTTTGGAAGAGGCGAATTCATCTAAGTGACCTCTTGAGGCTATTATTGAAAATAGTTAAGATCAAGTTCATAATGAAAAGCTTGGTTTAGAGGATGAGTCTATTGAGATAGAGCTCAGGTGTAGTAAAAGAGCAAGGACAGAAAAGTCTTTTGGACCAGATTTTCTGACTAACTTACTAGAGGCAGAACCTCAAACTTATAATGAGGCTATAAACTCTTCAGAAGGTCTTTAATGGAAAGAGGCTATTAACAGTGAGGTTAATTCCATTTGCAGAATCATGCTTAGGAATTAGTGGATTTACCTCAAGGATGTAAACCATTAGGATCCAAGTGGATTTTCCAAAGGAAAATAAAGGCAGATGGTTCAATTGATAAGTATAAAGCTAGACTTGTGATTAAAGATTACAGACAAAAGGAAGGCCTAGATTATTTTGATACTTATTCCCTTGTAACTAGGATTAATTCTATAAGAATGATTATAGTGATTGCTGCGTTGTACAATCTTGAAATACATCAAATAGATATAAAAACTGCTTTTCTAAATGAAGATTTAGATGAAGATATCTACATGATACAACCTGAAGGGTTTATTGTCCCAGGACAAGAAAAACAAGTATGTAGATTGGTTAAATCACTATATGGTTTGAAGCAAGCGCCTAAGTAATGGCATAAGAAATTTGATAGTGTTATGCTATCTAGTGGCTTCAAAATCAATGAGTGTGATAAATGTGTTTATGTCAAAAACACGAGTGACGGTCATACCATATTATGTTTATATGTTGATGACATACTCATTGTTGGTAGTAATGATAAGATGGTCAAGTCTACCAAGGATATGTTAAATTCAAAGTTTGATATGAAAGATATGGGACTAGCAAATGTGATTCTCAAAATTAAAATTATTAGAAGATCAGATGGGCTGACCTTGAGTCAAACTCATTAGGTTGATAAAATACTTGGTAAATTCAATAAGGATGATACCAATATTACTAGAACCCCATTGGACTTGAGCCTTCATCTATCAAAGAATAGAGGAGAAAGTGTGTCTCAAATAGAATATGCCCGTGTGATTGGCGGTCTTATGTACTTAATGAATTGTACAAGACCAGATATTGCTTTTGCAGTAAGTAAATTAAGTCAATATACGAGTAATCTAGGGCTAGATCACTGGAAAGGAATTGTAAGAGTACTTAGGTACTTAAGGTATACTCGTAATTATGGAATGCATTATACTAGATATCCTACTGTACTAGAAGGTTACAGTGATGCTAATTGGATTTTTGATATAAAAGATTCAAAATCCACTAGTGGTTATGTATTTACACTAGCTGGTGTAGCTTTGGCTTGGAAATCTTTTAAACAAACTGTTATAGTCAAATCCACGATGGAATCTGAGTTTATTGCATTAGACAAATGTGCTGAAGAAGCTGAATGACTATGTCATTTCTTAGAAGATATTCCGAAATGGAAAAGTCTCATGCCACCAATATGCATATATTGCGATAGTCAATCTGCAATTGGAAGGGCACATAGTAACATATGTAATGGTAAGTCTAGACATATTCGTCGTAGACACAATACCATTAGGCAACTGCTCTCAATAGGGGTTATCGCTGTTGATTATGTAAAATCAAAGGATAACATTGCGGATCCATTAACCAAAGGATTAAATCGAGAGCAAGTTGATAAATCATCAAAGGGAATGAGACTTAAACCCGTAAAAGTATAATAAGTCAATACAAAAGAAAACCCAACCTAGTTGATTGGAGATTCCAAGATCTAGGTTCAATGGGACAACTTAATTGTAAAGACATGGTAAGATCATTGCGAGGGATATACTAAGTGAATATTGGAAATGGGGTAAAGCTATGATTTTAATGATACATTTATGTAAGGTATCACCTATGTAGGAGTGAAGTGGGGCCGCTTCAAAAGAGAATGTATTAAAATTCAATTCTCCAAAAACTCTCATAGAACCAGGTAGATGTTCAGGGCCAAAATGAACATAACAATAAAAACTGAATTTTGTCAAGAAAGATTCATGTGTAGAGTGTATCATATTTATTCGAGAAAACTGAACAGTTCAATAACATCATGTCAACTGGACAGTGGATAAATTAAATATACTTAAGGTTCAAAGAGTAACACCTACCTATCCTATGTAGGTTTCAATCGTCAAACTCTATCACGTAGGAAGGCTTTGTTCGTCTTACTTTTTCGCCCAATTTTATTCATGTAGGGGATTTTTGAAAAATTGTGACTATGAGCCATTTTGAGAGGATAATTTGGGTGGGTCACACAACTCGATTTTGGAAGAAAAATTCGGATATATGTTCCTTGACTTGAGAACTATGAATTAATGTATTCATATGCTCAAAATGGAGAATGTGTGAATAGAAATTAAAACTCAAAGTAAGCTTATTGGCAAGGAGACTAAAGTGAATGTGTGAAAATTTGTCTCACATCACTAAAAATTGAAGTTAGACTTGTATTTATATATAGAGATGCATTCTTATATGGGTAAGAAAAGTAGAATGTAAGGCTTTCTCTCACGTGCTCAAGCCCAGAGGGGTACAAATCCATGGTCCGGAATAGACCAATACATGAATGCGCGATCTGCGTACACGAATGTCGGTCTAAAATCTCATGATCCTGAACAAGTCCAATTTTTAATAAAATTTTTTTTTATTTTTGGAAAATTTGGCAACACTCCCGTGTTGATCTACACGGCCAACAGTCTGCCACGCCCGTGTGGATCCACACGGCCAGGCCACTGACACGCCCGTGTCGTTGTTCCTGCAATGTGTGTGCAAGGCAAATCCACACTTCCGTGGGGATTATGTTCCAGAATGGTCTTTTGAGCTTCTTATCTTTTGGAATTTCAATTTCTAATATTTCAAAAATTAATTTTACCATTATTTGAGAGTTACAAATGCATTATTGGCAGCCTTTAAAGGAAATTAATCACAATTAATCTCATATCTCCTCCATCTAGTATAAATAAGTGGTTTTGGCTTAAAAAAAAAAGAATTTTTGAGAGTTTACTTTGATTCTTGTTAAAGAGGTTATTTATTTCTTTTTCTCAAGTGATAAAGAGTGTGACAAGTTAATAGTTCGCTGTAAGTAGATGTTGTGTATTTAACAACTACTTTGCATCTGTTGTATCCTAGGAGATAAACGCCGGTTATCCTAAACACCAGTGTAGAAGGTGAATTTGTCTTAAGAAAACTGTATGAACACAGGTTTCAGATCATTTTTCATTTTTTTTATTTTTGAATATTAGATTAATAATTTTCCTTTTATTGTTCTCTGCTTTCCCCCATCGACACATTAGCAGTAATTGTAACCTTTGATCCGAGTTAGAATACTAGATCAGCACCCTTGCAAATCACAATCACTGTACCCAACTTAATTGTTATAAGCCAATCAATTGCTGAAGATGTCCAAAAATAACACCGAGTACCGTATCAATGAAACTCAATTCTTGAAGAAATTTAGCCTCAATCCTTCTTCCCCTCCCTTGAAGAGTTATTTGGTATGATTGAGAAAATTTTAAGTAAAAATAAAAGAGGAATATTTTGCTTCTAATTTTGTAAAATAAAGTTAAAAATGGTGTTTGGTGAAATTTCATCTAAATTTATCCAATTTTGTTTGATAAACTCAACGTAAGACCAAAAAATCATTGGATCTAGGCCTGATCGGGTTCAATTGCTGGGTTTATTCTGGACTTAAATTCCATAGGATGATAAATATTTTTTTGGGTATAAAATATATTTTTAACGAATTTTAAATATTTTATTTGTTTACTTTTTATGTTTAATTGAATAGATTTTATTCTAATTTTCAATTATTGTGATAGAAACTTATTTTATTTTGTTATTTGTTTAAATAAAAAAATCGTATTTTAAAAATATTTTTTTATAAATTTTTATATTATACTAATAAGTAAAATGTATTATAAAAAGGAAAATCAATGTTTAGTGAAGGCTTTTAGTCCATCCACAAGAAAAGCTTTTTCTGAAGCATAGTGCCAAATGTGTTGCATTTATTGATAAGTTTTCATGAATGCAAATAATTGTAAATTTTACAAAATATCACAATCATATTTAATTTAAAAAATATATATATTTAAATTATATAAATTTTTATTTTTGAAATAAATCTGACTTTTACAATATGAAACTAGTCTTAGAACTTAACTGATATTTATGTAGATTGGTCAAATAAAATAACTGACATAGTTATGGATTAAATATACTTAGATTAAATATATTTATTTATAGCTAGATAATTGGACCAGAGCAATAACTGTTTATTCTAATTATTTAATCTCGTTAACATATTTAATTACATCAGTGTCAATTATTTTATTTGGTCAATCCACTTAGGTTCAGAGACTGTTTCTTGCTACTAAAGCTAAATTTGTTTCAAAATGAAAATTCATATAATTTTAAAAAAAATTAGATATAATTGTAAAATTTAGCAAAGTTTTTTTTTTTTTGTAATTTCCCATAAAAAAATTATTTATCAATTAATACCCAAGCTAATATTTAAATAGGCATATTCCAATTAAGAGTAGTGCTATCGATATTTTCTTATACAATTTTCATCATACATTCAAAATTTAAAAAATGTCATGTATTTTTTTTATATATAAATATTAATATTTTTATAATAAAAATTGATGCTTATTATAGAAAAAAATGCATATCATTTTTATATTGAAAGTGTACGGTAAAAATTATATAAAGAATTATTGGTGATACTTCTCTTTCAACTAAACTATTTTTTTTTTTTTTTTGGGTTTATCCAATTAAACCTTCTTTAATAATAGAAATTATTGATCTACTATTGTTCAATCAAATATGTAATTATTTTATTATTATAATTAGTCCCTTCACATATGAATTGATGGGTGAAAGGGAGGGGCAAAACAGGAATTTTGGGATTTTGAGATGGAGTCAGTAATGTTTGGAATTGTTGTTGGCTTTAAAAAAATTTTCATTAACTGATTGTTTTAATTTTTTAAATTGTTTTTCTTAAATATGTTTATAAAAAATCAATTAAACAGCAGTTTTAAAACTAAAAAATAAATCTGAAAAATACTTTTTCGGAAATTTATAGGGAGTAGAGAAAAGAAAGGGAAGGGTGGAATTTGAGACTAAAATTGCTTGAAATTTTGATAGAATTTCCAACTAATTGAGACAAATATATATGATTTTCATTATTATTATTAATGGTGACGACCAAAGTCAAAGATATGTCTCTTCATCTCAAAGTTCAACGTATAACTATTACCATCTTTTTGTTTTACATTATCTCATTGCTCAGAATTTCAACCATTTAATCATTTCAATTTTTGGCCTAAATTTCTAATATTACTTTAAGATTTATCTCTTTCACATTTCTAGTTATCCTTTTGGAAACGATAACGCTCCTATGCTATTTAAATATTCATTCATCCATGTTTGCTAATGGAAAATAAAATATACCAAATTTTATTTATTTTTTCTTTCTTTTGAATAAATTATATATTGAAATGGTAAGTATTTAAACCAAAATAATAAATTGAGGGTTAAAAATATGAATACTATTAGGTGTAAATTATATTAAACTTTTAATTTGATGCAAGCTGTTTCAATTTTTTCGAATGACCAAAAAATATGCCATGTAGCATGTTAACTGTATTTTTCGGTTATCATCTCATTTTAACAGTAGTGAAATATGAACTCAGGTTCTAAATTGTAATTTTTTTAAAAAAAAAAATTGGAGTGAATTTGTATCAAATCAAAGTTTGGTATCAATTTACAATCTAGTATTTTTTAACTAGATAAATTGATGTTTGAGTTTGAACTATAAGCATATATATGTTGCTAATCAAATTGGTTAGGTATGTACAAGGTCTTGAAAACACATTTTCTTCTTTAATACAAAAAGTTGCATTCTGAGGGTGCAATTTAATTTGCTGGACTATATGAGACATCTAAATCCTTAGAAATCCTTTATGTATACAAATGCATACCATTTATTGGTTTGAAGTGTATGGTTATAACTATATATATACTTATCATCTTTGTTCTAACTAAAAATTCTATTTTAATACAAGAAAAAAGCTACCTATAAATCAAGTGTTAAAAACATGGCAAAAAAAAGTTGTCTATTTTTGTGTTGCATTCACATCTTCGCCACTTGCTAATACTTTATGAACAAACATAAAGATATTCTTTTCTTGTATACATATCTCCACATATACATATATATATGAATATGATAGTGTTGTCATGTCTATTCCATGAGATCCTTTTGTAATGTTTTGACAAATGAAATTAATATACTTTAATACCACTCCTAATTATGGCATAATATATATATATATTGTGCCATAATTAAGAGCAAAGATATCTAAAATTTTGCCTCACATGAGGAAATGTGATTCTTGCTATTTGATCTCTCTCTATCTATATGTATATATCTTTGTCCACCTTTATACCTCTATCATGCATGGACCCCCAAAACCCACCTCACAAAACACAAGATAGAGAGAGAAAAAGGTGTAAAATGGAAGCAAAGCAAAAGGTCACACAATTCTAAAGTGAGAAATGTGCATGGTGGGGTCCAAATTTATTTATATTTTTTTTCCAAGTGCATTGAGTCTAAACCTTTTGGTGCATGACAAAAAATGGGGTCTCCCTCTTCTCAACCCAATAATCCTATTGGTTCCCTCAAATTAATAGGTTCGAAAGAGTTTTTTTTTTTTAAGAAATTTTTTTTGATAGATTCAATAGAATACATTACCTGCAAATTAATTCAATCACTCATCGATATATATGTAGATTGTATTAACATCAATCAATAAAAATAAAATAATTAAATTTATATCATTATATAATTGAATATATTTATAAATAATGTGATAAAGTGAATCTATGTATTTAAAAACTTCTCTCTTTCTATCTTAATTTGTTGTAAAATTTGCAAAATTAAGCAATATGATATATGGGTAACATGCCTAGTGACGATGCCCCATTGGTGGGGTCCTTATGTCCCCAAACTCCGCAATTTTGTGTGCCCATTTTCTCTTCTAAAAGGAGGGAAAGAAAAGATAGTAATTAAAGGGGAAAACATATAATAATAATAGCAATAAAACGAGAATCATAGAGATATATATAATTAAGGGAGACAAGAAGACACCAAGTGAGTTTGTGTAGCCATTGACTTCTCTCTACCTCCTTGAGAGCCTTCCCATCATAAGCCATTAATTATATTTATAATATATGATGATGGTATATATGTATATAGATAGAGATATATAGATAAAGAAAGAAATTGAGAGAGAGAGAGAGAGAGAGATGATGGGTAAGAAAAGCAATTGACTTCAAGATTTCACAAGGTTTGACATTTGTCAATAAAGTGTTTTTGTATCTTTACAAAGCATCCAAAGCATAAAACCTCTCTCTTTCGAAGTTTGTTATCTCTATTAGATCCTTGTGAGTGAAGGGATGGAACTTGGTGGAAAACACTTCTCAATTTCCACCACCAAAAAAAAAAAGAAAAAAACCTTGTTGGCTGGTATATTGGCCTACCTTAACCACAAATTTCTAGTTATTACCAGCTATACGCTAACTTTGAAGTTTCAATTTTATTTTTACTTGGGTTCATCTCACATTGAAGCTGCATTTCAAAACACTTAAAGAGTAGTATTATGAATTTATCCTCTCTTAATAGTAGTATATATTGAGTTTGAGTTTGAATATCTAGAGCGATTTATCCCTTTATAGATATGGGCAATGCGAATTCGAATTAGTTTACGATCTAAAAACTTAGTTAAGAAAAAAAATTCATTTCAAAAATATTAATATAGTAGAAAACATGTTAAGAATTATATGTTATAATTTAGAAATTTTCATGATTAACATATTCAAAGTTCTACCATAAAGAAAGAAAATTATTTAATTTGGAGCAAATCATAATTATACATTAATATACATATTACTAGATATAAACCCCTAAATCAAAATAAACACTTTAATTATATGCACAAATTAAAGACTAATATGGAATTTTATTAGTTCTTTTATTTAAGATATAAATTATTAAGAAAAAAACAAGATTGAAACCCTAATATACTAGGGACGGACAAAATGGCACGTGAAGGACCAAAAGCATGGACAAAGCTCAACTATGATGACATTGCACATGGCAATAAAAGAATAATTAAAAGTATCACACTGTAGGTGCATTAATCAATTTGAGATAGATTTTAAATTTGATCCCTTTTCGTATTGTAAACCAAAAAAAAAAAAGAATAATTAAAAAAATATATTTCTTAAGTGTTCATTTAATTAAAATTTTTCGCAGAGATTAAAAAATCGACTGAATATATTTAATTTTGTAAGAAAATATTTATGATTAATTCAATTGTCTATTTATTGACTTGAAAAGAAAAAACAACAATAAATTAAAATTAAAAAAAGAATCAAAACGTTTAGATATGGGGAAGCATAGCCATTAGCCACGTACAATAGAAGGAACAGCAAGAAGTGAGTTACAGCAGAATGCTGGTGATGATCTGTTTCTTTGCCATTTCTTGAATTTTAATCAGTGTTTCTTATTGGCAAGAGCTTCTTTACAATATTCATGTCTGCCAAATTAAAGCATTAATAATTACCCACTTGAGTTTTATGATTATTATTTAAAATCAATGAATCACCCCATATATATGTTTGAACCCAAAAACACACTTCCTTAGCTTACAATGATATATATATACTTTTTTATTTCTAAATCTTCATGTTGTTTCTTTTTTTAAAATAAAAAAAATTCCAATTGTTTATTACTTTTATAAATATTAATTATTTCTTTTTTATTTTATTTCAAGATTCTATGCCTTTTAACTTATTTAGTACATTAATTAGAAGGTTAATTTAGTCCTATTTAGCTCTTTTTTCTCTATAATTAAGTCTAGAAAATACTATTTGTTTCAACGACTTTTATCTCAATTATTGCCCAACTTGCATAAAATAATTGTATTTTATCTACCAATTTGCTTGCTTTATTCAACTTGCATTAAAAATATAAGTATTTTATGCAAGTTGAGATAAAAAGTATCGAGACAAGTATCATTTCTCATCTAATCTATTAATACTTTCTTAATCCAAGTGAAACACCAAAAATAGACAATTAGTATAAAAGAGAGAGAATATTATTATATGTACATTTCCAAAAAGAAATAAAGTTCTCTTTCTAACTTTTTTCAATTATTAAATAAGAATAATATAGGTAAAAAATAATTAACATTTATAGATAATTGTGAAAAGTCTAATATTTTATAACAAAAACAAAAACCTTAAACAATATCTATTTAAGAACAGCAAGAGTAGTTAATTTATGTTATTTATTACACATCAAACTAAAATCAAGTATGTATTAGAGTACATTTTATGTTACGTTACAAATGTAATAATTTAATGATAATTAAATGAGATTTAAAATTTTTTTTTATCTTAATCAAGTTCTTGGTAATAATAGAAACAATTACAAATTTATTAGAAAATCGAATCCTTCAAAATATTATAATCAATTTACAATGCAATCATTGATGAATTACTTTTCAATATAGTATTATTATGTAGCATGATAATTTTTTTACTAGGGAAATAAAATACCTCACACACATGATTAATTTTACCTAAGATCACTATGCTTTCCTGCACAAAAATAATTTTTTTTCATAAAAATAATTAAACTTCATTTTTTTTCATAAAAATCACTTTCGGCAATTTTCTTATCGGATTGATGACGTAGACAACAACGTGATACTATAATTCTTTAAATTTGTTGACATGATATCTACGTAAATGATGATATAGTATTATATGTCAGTATTTCAGTGCTGCATCATCAGCAATCCGATAAAAAAATTGTCGTAAGTTATTTTTATGAAAAAAAATTAAAAAAATTATTTTTGCGTAAATTATTAAAAGTATAATGACCATTAATAAAATTAATCTTTCATAAATAGACAATAAATTATATAACATAAAATAGTCATTCGTTATATTCATCGTAAAGGCAAAATCACAAACAGTGGAAGGAAAAAATTTGAAGAAGTTAAATTGATATTGAGTTTGTATTGTGTCAATGTCATTGTCATGCTTACATTTATAAGCAATTTAATTTTCTTAATTGAAAAAAATTTAATTGAACTTCTAATTTGAAGCCATACAACTTTAAAGCAATTTCACTTTTAATTATCCCTTTACTTGAGAAATTTTCTTACCGAAAAAGTGGGAAGAGAAGTAAAATATTTATTTTTAGTTTTTATTTGAAGAAGAGCCAAGTGGGATCAAAATGGAATATGATGTGAAACAAATCTAAATGTGATTTTCATTCCAAATTTAAATTGGTATCTTATATAGTTAAAACATTTGAAACTGTATATATTGTAGAATTCTTAATATCTCAAATTTGTTGGTATTTAGAGATATTTTTTTCCTGTTTTTTTAAAATAAAACAATTTATATTTCAAAAATATCCTCAATAAAATTAATTTATCTTATTTATTAAATCATATTAAATACAAAAATAGAATTTTGATTTTTATTAAAGAAAAATATTAGAATTCCGAAACATTAATCTAGAAATATCATTTTATTTTTCATTCTTTTGGTGTACCAAACATGACCTTAGAGATAAGGAATCTCCCAAGGGTTCAATGTTGATTTAGAATAGATTTTGGAGTGGGATTAAGGGATGCTTGAAAAGCATATGTCCGTTTGAGTATGCTGAACAGGCCTAATTCTCATGCAAGATCAATAATAAGAGTTAAAGTAAATAATAAACTTTGGTAAATGTTGAGTAAATATTGTATAACTTCAATTTTTTATAATTTTTTTATAAACATTTAGTGTAACTTGAGTAATTTTTAAATAAATCTTTTATAAATTCAATTTTCATTAATTTTGTAGTAAATTTCTGGTAAATTTTAGATAATTTTTAAATAAATTTTGTTAAATGTTGAGTAAATTTTGTATAACTTCAATTTTCTATAATTTTTTTTATAAACATTTAGTATAACTTGAATAAATTTTAAGTAAATTTTTAATAAATCTTTTATAAATTCAATTTTAATTAATTTTGTAGTAAAATTTGAGAAAATCTCAGAAATACCTTAAATAATTTTTAAATAAACTTTGATAAATGTCGAATAAATATTATGCAATTTGAACTTTCTATAATTTTCTTATAAACATTTAGTATAACTTGAGTAAATCTTAAGTAAATTTTTAATAAATCTTTTATAAATTCAATTTTCATTAATTTTGTAGTAAAATTTGATTAAATCTCGGATAAATCTTGAGTAATTTTGTAACTTCAACTTTTATTAATTTTATGGTAAATATTGAGTAAATCCTGAGTATGTTTTAAGTAAATCTTCTGTAATTTTAACTTTTATTAGTTTTATGGTAAATATTGAGTAAATCCTGAGTATATTTTGAGCAAAGTTTAAGTAAATTTTTGATAAAACTTTTGTAATTTTAATTTTCATTAATTTAACAGGAAACTTTGGATAAACTTTAATTTTCGGTATTTTAAAAAAAAAACTTTGATTGACAATATTTTTATAAATATTTACCTATTTTTTCCATTTTTGTAAAATTTCCAAAGTAATTCCATAGTTCAATTGATAATTGTATTCTACACGCTTTATAGAGATATGAACAGTACTGGAGCTTGATTAAAATATTTGCAGAATCATATATTAATATTAATAGTAACAGAATTTCTTGTTGTGAAAATCCTAGAAAGAGAGGCAGTTTTGTTATATAATCAAGATATTGAAACTGTTTGCATTTTCTTTTTTTAGGAGTCACATTTATTTGAAAATGATAATTGCATTATTTTAACTTCTTAAAAATGAATGTATAATATAAAATTTATACTATTTTTAATATTTATTTATTTTTTTAAAAAATAAGAAGTATATAAATTTTTGTAGTCTGATTTAGAATACTGGCTTTTATGAATCAGTGGAAGCTATCAACTACTTATCCATGGGATTTTTGTTTGTAAATATCATTAGTAGAAAAAGCCAAGGTGGACATGCATGGATCGGTTTACCTGCTTTGGCATCTGTCTTATAATTTATCCATTATCATTGGTTTCTTGAAATTAATATTCTTTCAGTCCAAAAAAAAAAAAAAATTATTATTCTAAAATTATCCATTGAATATCAGTAATTCAGTAAATCGGTTCGTTAATTATATATAATCGGTTATTCTAAAGTTTTATTCAATATAAAATAAATAATATGCTAGCAATATTTTTTTATTACTCACTCTGTAATTCATTTAGATATTAAATAAAATAGTAAATTTTGTAAATTAAAATTTTGAAGGTAAAAATAAATTATAGAGTAATTGTAGCTTTTCTCTAAAATAAGAGTCTCACTCAAAAATAAAACGGTATATTCAACAAAATGCTAATTAAAAATAAAAATATTAGAGGGTGTTTATAATTACTATTGAGTATCTTACAAGCAAATTTTAAATTTTGTTTATTTAATTAATTTATTTTTAAAATGTTTTATAGACCGTTTTTTAAGACGGTTTCAGAAAATATCTAAAAATAATTTTTAAAATTCAAAAAAATTAAAAATATAATTTTTTTTCTAAAAAATATATTTTTTGAACGCAATATCAAATGAATTCATAATCGATTAAATATTATCCAACAGTTAACTTATATAATTATATATAATTTTAAGAAAAAATTACTATTGATTTTATGAGTTTATGGGTTGTAACTCTTTAAGTAACCATTATCCAACAGTTAACTCAAAATATATTGCAGTAGTAACTTTTTAAGGTTTAAAATTTATAAGATTAGTTATCTTATTTATTTCTGTTGAACTATATAGTCATTTTATTAAAGAAAAAATATTCTATTTTACTTAGAGAATACCAGTATAATAAATCAAATTTTAAGGGTATTAATATAATAAATCAAATTTATAAAAATATTAGTAAAATATGTCAAATTTTAGGGAATAAATAATAATTTTTTTGTTTGTTATTTCACTACAATTTAATATTTTCAAAAAATATACCATTAAAATATGATAAAATAAAATATACTATATTGTACATTCAAACTTCGTAAGGTAAAATAGTAATTTTTCACAATTTTAACTATCACATTTGTATAAATCAATTGAAGGATTTAATTGCATAAATTTATAAAATTTATGGACAAAAATATTTAATTTTTCTTTAAAAATGTACTTTGCCATATTTGCTTTCACGCCTCCCATCCCATGCATAAGGTGCATAATGTCCATAACTCATCATCACATGCATCCATCACCATATGACCCCATACCATATATATCCATGTGATAGCTGAGTGCAAGAGAGATCCTACGAGATACTGGCATACAGCTACAGTGTCAAGCCTGCACAGTTGCAGTGACAGAGATCACTGTTTTTATATTTTTCTTTTGAATTCCACAAGAAAGAGAGAGAGGAAAAGAGAGTGAAAACAGCTATTCGTCAAAAAACGTCTCTGCTATTGTCAGGTTAAAGATATCAATCCCATCTGCTTTGTCTGCCTTTCATTTACTCTCACCTTTTTTTTCTTTTCTTTTTTCCCCAAATTTTCTTTTTCTTTCTGTTATTTAGATAGAAAACAAGAGAAGATTTAAAAGCTTCCATCTTTTTTTTTTTGTTTTTTATTTTTGGGTTCAAATTAAAAGCTTCAATCAATAATCATATTAATAGTCCATTTGGCATTTCATTTATCATTGGCCATTGCATTTTGTTTCTGCTCTGTATTTAAAGAGAGCTTCTTTTTTCTGTGGGTTGGTTTTGTCTGTGTGTGTTTGGTTTGTTTTCTCTTCTTTATCTCTCTCTCTCATTATCTTATTAAGATAATGTAAATAAGATTGAAGAATCTCGAGATTGGCGTCTTAACTTAAGATAAAGACCACAGGACCTTCTGTTAAAGCTTCCTTCTTTGGGATTTGGAGATTACACGGTGAGAGTGAGTGGGTGAAAGTATACAGAGAAAACAAGCCTCTACTATCAATCTGATGAAGGAGAGAGGAGGCTCTCTTGGACGAGAGAGCCTGCCTGAAACTACCACCAACAACAGCAAAGAAGAAGATAATCAAGAACCGATCCCAAGACAGTCTCTTGTCTGAAGCTCATTTTTCCCTGCCTTGAAACCCAAAAACATTATCTGGGTTTTTGTTGTTTTAGGTGTTCTTTTAGTTGTTGTTTGACTAGGCAGCTCATAAGAGTATCTGGGTCTACGTTGTCCTTTGGCGTATTCGATATTTTAGGCGTTTTCCTCTGCTGGGTGCATATTTATATGGCTCTCTCTATGCATAATAAGGAGGCTAACAATAAGCAGATGGACACTAGCAAGTATGTGAGATATACACCTGAGCAAGTAGAGGCACTGGAGAGGATTTACACAGAATGCCCAAAGCCTAGTTCTTTAAGAAGGCAGCAGATCATTAGAGAATGTCCTATTCTCTCCAACATTGAGCCTAAACAAATCAAAGTCTGGTTTCAGAACCGCAGGTGAATGCTCTCTTCTCTACATATTCAACAAGTACAAAGCAAGTAACTCACCCTCTTCTCCATATCTCTATCCGTTTAGGCAAGAAATTTCAGTATTGTTTTCATCAGGGAGATTTCTTTTTTATTAACGTAATATTTGCCTATTTAGATGCCATTTTTAGTCTATGGTTTATGTTTCAAGATAATGAGGGATATATAGGATGTGGTTGTATTCTCTTTTTTCCTAGGCTTTGCAAATTGGTTTCCTTTTATTGGTCAAATCAGCCTTGTTTTTGAAAAACTTCACTCAATCTGTGTTGGGTTCGTTGAAAGATTTAGTGTGCCTTTTTTAATAAGAAAATAAATGGTTTATTTGTGTGTTTTGGGAAATTGTGGTCTTGTTTTCTATGGATGTCTTCTTCGTTTTTTTCCCCTAATGTTTATCTCAGAAAAGCAGGATTTTTTTGGACTGAACAAGAAAAAGTTTCGAACTTTATTCTTTGTGCACAACTTTCTAGTTAAAATGGTATATTTTCAATCCTTGAGGTGGGAGATCATGGATGGTGCGGTTCCTTCTCTGGTTTGGTATCGAGTTCGAGCCTTTGCTATTTCGCACCTTTTGGAGGGTGCGAAATCAGATTAGTATGCAGACTTTGGTTTTGTTTTTCTTCTAAAAAAAATTAGTTGCTTTTCCTTTATTTTGTATTTTATATTTTCTAAAAGAAATGGCTCTTGCTATGCTTATATTTTCTTTTCCATTTTTGGATGTTTGGATTTCATTGCCTTGTGGATATCATCTTTGAATACAAATGAAAGATAATGATGGCTAATCATTTAGCTTTTGATGCCTATATCTGACTACTTCTCAAATATATGTTTCTGCAGAGATGTTAAAATTCAATTCTTTCTATTCTATGTTATCTCAAGTTTTTTCTTCTAGATTTCATGGTGGGTAGTATTCGCGGAAATTGGATTACTGGTTCTACTTTCTTCACGGTGGTTTTGAAATTAAGTGAATGATAATGACAACTTACCTTTTTGAATTATTATGTATGTGTTACTGTGATAATACACATTTTCACATCTATTGTGTTTTATGAAATAATAAGAAATGGAAGTTCTAGTTTTCTTTTTTTTCCTCCCTTGCTGTAGAAAGTTCAAAACATGATTTTTTATATTTACCTTTTTTACTGAGATTAATGTTGGAGATATTTCTTACCCATCCTTTTTGGTGTATTATTTCAGGCATCCTTCTTGTTATGACTATGTTTTTTTTCTTTTCCTTTGTGCAAAAGAATGTGTGGTGCCATTGGGTTGTTATCTTTTTCCCTTGCAGTGAATTTACTGAAACCAATACTGTGTTTGAGTTTTGACATTCCTTTGTGACAGATGCCGTGAAAAGCAACGGAAGGAGGCTTCCCGTCTCCAGACTGTGAATAAAAAGCTGACTGCCATGAACAAGCTGTTGATGGAAGAAAATGACCGGTTGCAGAAGCAGGTTTCTCATTTGGTTTATGAGAATGGTTACATGCGCCAACAACTGCGAACCGTGAGCTCATGCACAATTATCTAGTATTTCTCTATATTTTATGTGATAATTGGTGAAGATTTAATCATCTCATGCACCTATATTCATCTTTCTCATTTCTTTGGCTAAGAACTGATAGATTCCAACTTTTGAGGGTTTCTTATAATTTCACATTTGCTGTACTTTATTAACACCCGCACTTGATGTTCATTCAACCTGCAGATTGATGTGCTGACTTACACTGTATGAATTGAGTTTCACTTATGTTGACCGTTTCCACTTTTATGAAGTATCAAGATGTTGTGTTTTTCTTTTTATTTTTTCAAATGCAAGTGTATTTAAAGAGTTTATGTTTGTTGGATTCTAATCAGGCTTCAGCAACGACCACAGACAATAGCTGTGAGTCTGTGGTCATGAGTGGTCAGCAACAACAGCAAAACCCAACGCCCCAGCATCCTCAAAGGGATGCTAACAACCCAGCTGGGTATGTAATTACTCTCTTGGAGTCAATATTTGGTATGTTATATGTTTCTTTATGTTTATCTAGCTTCTCTAAATCTTGAGTTGTTTGATAGTCTTCTCGCAATAGCTGAGGAGACCCTGGCAGAGTTCCTTTCCAAGGCTACTGGAACTGCTGTCGACTGGGTCCAGATGATTGGGATGAAGGTACAAATTCTTGAAATTTTCATTATATTTGTCTTGTGTGATATAGATGAGTGTTTCTGATATTTCTTTTTGATAAATATGTAGCCTGGTCCGGATTCTATTGGCATTGTTGCTGTTTCCCGCAATTGTAGTGGGGTAGCAGCACGAGCCTGTGGCCTCGTGAGTCTAGAGCCCATGAAGGTGGTTATTTCTCTCTCCCTCTATTACCTATTCTTTTATAATGCTTGTTCACCACAAGGCTCATGATGAATGTGTGATTGCTGTAGGTCGCTGAAATCCTCAAAGATCGTCCATCTTGGTTTCGTGACTGTCGATGCCTTGACACTTTGAGTGTTATTCCTACTGGAAATGGCAGTGCAATTGAGCTTATTTACATGCAGGTTTATGGACTTCTAATTATAAATAAAATAGATTCATCCTTCCTTTGAGTCATTGACCTTCAGTTTTTGTGATGTATAGTATGTCACTTGCTGATTTTTTGTCTCTCCTCACCAGACTTATGCACCAACAACATTGGCTGCAGCACGTGACTTTTGGATGCTGAGATACACAACTTCTTTGGAAGATGGCAGTCTTGTGGTAATTTCCCCTTTTTCTTGTAATTCTTATTTTTATCTTTTTGAGATATAGAATTGTCCACTCAACATTGTCTTAAAATCTTTGCAGATATGTGAGAGGTCATTGACCACAACTACTGGTGGCCCTGTTGGGCCACCTACTTCAAGCTTTGTGAGAGCTGAGGTGCTTCCTAGTGGCTATCTAATTCGACCTTGTGAGGGTGGTGGTTCAATTATTAACATTGTGGATCATGTTGATTTAGATGTGAGAATGAAGTTATTTTCACCATTAAATTTTTCCAGTGACTAAATTTTGATACCTTCACTTTCCATTTAACATATGTGATTTTTATGTTAGGTTTGGAGTGTTCCTGAAGTTCTGAGGCCACTTTATGAATCTTCCAGAATTCTTGCCCAGAAAATGACCTTGGCTGTGAGAACTGCATCATAACTTTGATCACTTGCTTTGGTGAATTATGTTAATGTCTGTCTATGTATTCTATTCATACAGGCCTTGCGCCACATACGGCAAATTGCGCAAGAAACTAGTGGAGAGATTCAGTACGGTGGGGGTCGCCAGCCTGCTGTTTTAAGGACATTTAGTCAGAGGCTCTGTAGGTACTGCCTTTTAGCTTATTATTTAGTAAATGAGTAATTCCAAGTTTTTGAATGGTCAAACAACAACAATTCGTTCTCAAGAAGTCAACAAATTTAAACTACCAACTAAACTGCTTTTCCTTTTCTCATTCATTCCCTGTTCATTTTGAATTTTATGAGCTTATATATATATTGATCTACTATGTGTAACTATTTGCTTCTGTAATTGAATCTCAGGGGTTTTAATGATGCTGTCAATGGATTTGTGGACGATGGTTGGTCAATTCTGGGCGGTGATGGTGTGGAGGATGTAACCATTGCAATTAATTCGTCTCCAAATAAGTTTCTTGGGTCTCAATATAATGCATCAGTTTTCCCAGCTTTTGGTGGAGGGGTGTTGTGTGCAAAGGCATCAATGCTGCTGCAGGTATACTCTAGAAATTTAAAATCACTACTCTTGGTTTATTACCAGTCTGATATGCCTACATACCATTCAATGTTCTTCCTCCTTTCTGCATATTTAGCCAGTTGTGAAGCTATTCCTAATATTAGGATCAATTCCTTAATTATGGACTATTATATTCTAATAGAAACGGTCTATGTGGGTCTGCAGAATGTTCCTCCTGCTTTGCTTGTCCGTTTTATAAGGGAACATCGTTCAGAATGGGCTGACTATGGTGTGGATACATATTCTGCTGCATGTCTCAAAGCTAGTCCTTATGCAGTTCCTTGTGCAAGACCTGGTGGCTTCCCTAGTAGTCAGGTCATTTTACCTCTTGCCCATACTGTGGAGCATGAGGAGGTAATGGTTTTTCAATGATTCATGTCTTTGATTCCCTTGACATATCTTGCAAGATTATTGATCTACATTTTGGATTTTCCCATATAGTTTTTGGAAGTAGTTCGGCTGGAGGGTAATACCTTTTCCCCTGAAGATGTGGCTTTGGCACGGGATATGTACTTGTTACAGGTTAGTCAACCCTTCATAAATTAGAGGATATTTATGCTATTCATGCCCTGTACTAATTGCATATCACAAAAATTCCATTTTGGCAGCTATGCAGTGGAGTTGATGAAAATGCTATTGGTGCCTGTGCCCAGCTTGTCTTTGCACCTATTGATGAATCTTTTGCTGATGATGCTCCTCTCTTGCCATCTGGTTTTCGTGTCATCCCGTTAGATCCTAAAACAGTTGGGTGACCTTATTCCTTGTATCATCAAGATTGAAAATTCATGTGAAAGTTATGGTCCAACATAATCAATGTTTTTTTTTGGTACTTCTGAGAGTCAATTTTTCAAATAAGAAATTATCAACCGACCCACCATTCCTAATCAATGATTTTGCATTAATTAGTTTAGCATGGGCCAATTTTGTATTACTTTTCGGTTATTTTAATTTTTTTTTTCTACCTTCTATCTGACCAACAAAATTTGTAAGTGGCTGTTACTACATTGTAAAGTTGTTATGGTTTGAATGGTGATCAAATAAAAAACTGTCGCAGGCAAAGGACAGAACCACTTTTTTTGCTGTTAGATGATTGTGATCTGAAATATTTTCGGATTCTTATTCTGATACTATCTTTTTATGCATCATAGGATGGGCCTGCTGCTACTCGTACATTAGATTTGGCTTCTACACTTGAAGTAGGTTCTGGTGGTGCACGTCCTTCAAATGAAGCTGATACCAGCAATTATAACCTTAGGTCGGTACTGACTATTGCATTCCAGTTTACCTTTGAGAATCACTTGCGAGACAATGTGGCTGCTATGGCTCGCCAGTATGTGCGTAGTGTTGTGGGATCTGTTCAGAGGGTTGCAATGGCTATTTCCCCTTCACGACTCAGCTCCAGTGTGGGACCAAAGGCCCTTCCAGGCTCTCCTGAGGCTCTTACTTTGGCACAATGGATATACCGAAGCTACAGGTATGACATTTTTATTCCCTTAAAACACTGTATTTTTCATCAGTGGTAATGCATGCAGAAAGATAAACATTGAAATTTGCTTGTACATTGGTCTTTGATTTGTTGCAAGGGCTATATAGTTTAATAAATTGATGAATACTGATCATCATTCATTATAATCAATTTGCACTATCAAAAATGCACTGAAGTCTGTCATTTTTAGTGGAAGACAGATTCAGAATACATAAATATTTGATCTCATCTGTTAAATGGAACAACTTAGGCATTGTGTCCATCATAATATAATTTATTACTTGGTGTAGATGATTCAGCAGTTGCCTGAATAAAAACATTGATGATGCCTTTTTGCTCTTTCTTCATTACCTATGTTACTGCCTGATTTTTTATTCTGTTTTTCTTTTCTTCCTCATTTTCTCACCTTTTATTGTTTGGCCCTTGTATCATGATTGTGGTATTTTGCAGGATGCACACTGGGGGTGAACTCTTTCGGGTTGATTCCCAAGCAGGTGATGCTTTGTTGAAGCAACTTTGGCTCCATTCAGATGCAATCATGTGCTGTTCCCTGAAAACCAATGTAATAATTTGGTACTTTGTTCTAAGCCAATAACAGTCTTATTTAATGATGATGCTTTGTGCAAGAATAATTAATGTGATGAGCAAAATGTAATTGCAGGCATCTCCAGTGTTCACCTTTGCAAACCAGGCTGGACTCGACATGCTTGAAACCACTCTTGTAGCCCTTCAAGATATAATGCTTGACAAGATTCTCGATGAAGCAGGCCGGAAGATTCTCTGCTCAGAGTTCTCTAAGATCATGCAACAGGTAAAATTCTCAAACACCTGGAATCAATGGCATTGACATTTGGATCCTACATAACCCATCCACTGTCTTTTGCATTTCTGGAAACCAAGTTACGTACCTTGTCATGGCTTTCATTCTGACTAAGTGACTATTTCTTGCTTTAAATTAATTCAGAGTTTTATGTCTAGTTTACTGCCTTGGGATGATGTGTTTATAAAAATATCAGGGATTTGCATATCTGCCTGCCGGAATATGTGTATCGAGCATGGGAAGGCCAGTCTCATACGACCAGGTTATTGCATGGAAAGTTCTGAATGATGATGATTGCAACCACTGTTTGGCCTTCATGTTCATGAACTGGTCTTTTGTGTGATGATTTGGAAGGGAAAAAAAAGCACAAAAAATCCTTGTCAAACTTGGCTATCTGTTACTACTACTAAGTTATATATTGTCTGTTATTAGTACCTAAGACACTTGTCACATATGAATGTGGTGATTTCAGGATATATCATGAATGCTTGTCTGGATGTGTATGCTTATTAATGTATTTGCGTAAATTGTGACTCTTATATCTAATTCTCTAATTATCAAAGTTTCTTTGTAAGTTGGTGAAATTTTCAATTAGATGGATAATGCTGAAATGTAGGGTGGCACTAGATGGACCTATCTTGTGTTAGGTGGTTGGCTTGGATTTTCACCTTTTCACTAGCTAGTGTTGCTTTTTTCTGGATGAATGATTGATATCTTCTCATTACCAATAATGTTTGTTAGTGGTGGAGATATATTCACTTAAAGGTGGATAATTGTCCTTTCAATTTTTTAAAATATATGCAATAGTATAAACATTTATATTAATTTTAAAATTTGTTTTTCCGTAAAAGATATTGAAAGTTTATTTTTACATCTACTAATTCAGATTTCTGGTTTTTTACACCTTGTTGAAAGTTCTTTAATATGTTTTCATTCTGATCTTGTTTTTCTGCAGTCAAATAAATGAACAGAACTAGGTTTGAGGAATGTCCATAAATTGAGTCTGCTGTCATTATATTTCAATTTGAGAAATGTGAGCAACACTTTTTTTTTTAAAAAAAAATTTGTCAATTGCTTTTATCATAAAATCAGGGGTGAGTGATTTTTCTGCTTGGGTTCTGTTTGGTATTGCTTTTAGGAATGCTATTATCAATATTTTCTTGTCTATACTTTTTGAACATTTGGTCTATAATTGGTTTATATTATTGAAGTTTTAAATTGCTATTTTATTTAATAAATTAAACTTGATGTTGATGCATTATGGAACAAGCGTCTATAAATAATAATATCGAAAAGAAAGCGTTGCCAGCATTTTTCATAAGTTTTTGCAGAAAATCTCAAAAGAAAGAAGATCCACT
Organism: Balakata baccata; assembly: GCA_949630135.1. Lineage (NCBI taxonomy): Eukaryota > Viridiplantae > Streptophyta > Magnoliopsida > Malpighiales > Euphorbiaceae > Balakata > Balakata baccata. The sequence continues at coordinate 23,316 of CATIWF010025965.1, forward strand.
CAAACTGCCTATGGCTAAAAGAAGAGACCATTTTTTCTTTTGGGGTAAATAGGCTGCAAAATGGTTGTAAATTATGTAAACGGCTGTTTTAAGTTTCGGAGCAAATGAAGAAAAATGTCACAAGCTATCAATCCATATATGACACATCGCAAAGGGACCACAATAACAACAGGAGGACCGTTATTTAGTACATATCGTCAGTCTTTTTTGTGGGCCCACAAGAATCTCCCACCCATGTTGCGAAAATTATAGTGACTTCAATTCATATCGTAACATGGATCTAAAAAATCTAAAAATATGATTGTAATTTTTTAAATAAAATAAATTTATACAGATTTATTTACTGATATAAATTTATTAGTAAAAAATTTATTAATTTATTAGTAAAAAATTTATTGATTTATTGATAAATATTTATTTCATTTTAAAATAAAATTAATAGTTATTTTGTATTTTTTTCATTTTTAGATACTATTTGTTTCGATTTGTTTTTTCAGTGTATTTTGTCTCAATTTTTTTTGTTACGTTTTGAGTTTTTTTTTGAAAATGATTCAATGAATTTATATTTACAAATCAAAATACAAAAAATATCTATTAAATTAAGTACACATATAAATAAAATGAATTTGTATTAATATAAAAAATGAACATTTATTAATAAACTAATGAACTTTTATTTTATTCATAATGAATATTTCTCAATAAACTAATGAATTCTATTTCACAATAAAATTTCAGTTTTACAATTAATGAACATTTAGTTCATTCGTAATAAATATTTTCAGTTTACTCGTAACGAATATTCTCATTAAATTAATGAACATTTACTTTATTTGTAATAAATTTTTTTTAATGAACTAATAAACTTTTTTCAATAAAATAATAAACTTTTAGTTTATTCGTAATGAACTTTTTCAGTTTATTTACAATGAACTTTTTTAATAAATTAAAGAACGTTTACTTTATTCGTAATGAATATTTTTTAATAAACTAATGAATTTTTAGTTTATTCGTAATAAATTTTTTCAGTTTATTTACAATGAATCTTTCCAATAAACTAATAAACTTTACTTTTTTTTGCAATGAATATTTTTTAATAAACTAATAAATTTTTATTTAATATAAAATTGTTACTGTATATTTAATAGCTATATAAATTTAATTTATTTATAAAATTGATACCATTTCTTATATATAAGACGAACGTTGATATATAATTCTTAATGGACTGGATTCGGCATATATCCATTGCCCATGATAAGTGATAATTGTCTCCATGACCCACATTGTTAAGTCAAGGGGCTAGGTGATTCCATCATTGCCCACGTCACCATCATTTTTCCAGTCGAATCTCAAGGACTTTTGGGGTTGTTCGACGTCTTTACGTTGCTCAATTCTACGGCTATGTCGTAAGCTGATTACTACCTGCTCTTTGCTGCCCCTCATAAGTCAACATTTTCCCTCTTTTCTGCAATTTAAGATATTTTGTTTGCCTAAAATTCCCTTTTTAATATTTTGTTTGGCGAGAAATTTTTATGTATATCATATAATTTATAAATTAATTCGATAAAAAATAATATATATATTCATAAAAATAAAATAATTAAATATATATTATTTTATAATTGGATTAGTATATAAATAACATAGTTGATTAAATTTATCTAATAATTTTTTTTATTTTGTTAGATTTTTTGGCAGTTTAAACTCCAATTACTAATAACACCTTCTACTTGGCTTTGATTGTCTTACCTAATAGAGATTCAAAAATTGCATCTGATAAATCTATAAAAAAAATAATATATATTTGATCAAATTTTAAAAAATATTTATATTTAAGACTATAATCTTCAATCTACTTTAGCTGTTTTTAAAAGAAAATCTAGCTTTGCTTGTAATTTATGTTTTCATTTTCTTATTTTAAAAATTTAAAATGTATAAGAGTTGATATAAAAATTCAATTAGACATATTAATTCCTTTTATTGATGGTCATAATTACATTAACTTTGTATGCATTATTAAGTGTAATATTAAAAAAAATGCCATTATTAGTCTAGCATGTCGATCAATGAGTATAATTATAATGTTTCTACACAATGTGTATTATCAATTTTTATTAATTATGATCATATTAATTAAATGTTTCTAAATTTTTTAAAATATATACTTTTTGGAAAAAAATTATAATATATACACACAGGATACACAATAATTAATAATTTTTAAGGAGTTAGCTACTCAAGATTTAAACCATAAACAAAATTTAGCATATGTACTTTTATTTTTCTCTCACCCTTGTTGAGAGTCTTGGTAACTTTTCTCCTCGAGCTTTGTGTTTCTGTAAGGCTGAATAGAGCATAATCAATGGTTGGTCCGGAGTTTTTCGGTGAGACCACTCTGATGCTTAAATTAGTAGAGGGAAGAAGAAGAAGATGAATGGAAAATGAAGCTTGAGTTATCAAATTAATTGGCTAGTGATTGAGTTGCTTGTGTTTTTATAGCCTTTTTCCTTCCCAAATGTCTTGTCAGTCCTTGTCATTCCATTCTTTTATATGCCTTTAAGTCGGTTTTGTCAGAGTATAGTTTTACTTATTGTTCACGTAAGTCATTGCGCGCCTTACTCGAGCCGCACACATATTTAATGTGCTTCACATGTCATTTCCTAGCTCATTATTAAATGAGTTACTTGGGTACTAGTGACTTTGTCGTTTTGGGATCGTTCTGTACCTAGCTAGGGTGGTGGTTCATTTCTTGTGACTAAGGATCGTAGAGTGAGATACAAGGATCAACTGTGTAGTGATTATGTCATGTCAAGTAATTTTCCCTTATTTAGGGCAAAGGATTTAGCTTGGTCATTGAGATCGTTCAAATCCAATAATACAAGGATCAACCAAAACACTTTGTTACTGATTTTGTCGAGCTGCCTGGGTGTTGATCGAGCGATCTCTAGATGTAGGGATTATGTGATTTACTGTTATCAGAGTTCCCCCCTGCAGTGTTGATCATTCATATTCGATTGTTGGAGCCCCAAAGTTTTAGAAATGTCATTTTATTTTTTGGCGCCCTATTTTTGATTTTCGAAAATTTGACTGTTCGGTAATTGTGCTTGACTATCATTTCACTTTGTCATTAGTTAATTTGATGGGAGTCATATATAAGCGGTTGAACAGTCCTTTTGGGGATTTTCAGTTTCTTATTTCCTTCTATCTTTTATGCTCTTCTGCTCTCGCCACTAGTGCCCAAGGTTCCTGATTTCGACCAAATTTCTTCAATTTCCTAAGGTTGCGCTCCATTTTTCTTGCTTCGCTGACTTTTTCCAATCTTTCTTTTGTCTTTGTCAGCATGAGCATTTCAAGTAAATCCTCTTATGTTTTTCCTTATTATGTAACTTTCTTCTTTTCTGAGTGTTTGAAAGTAGTTTGGATTTTTACTATGTTGAGAAATTTCCTTTTTCTTTTCTTTCTTGGTAATTTACATCTTGGCTATATGTCAATATCTGATTTAGGGAGTGATAATGAAGTCATAGATTATGATAGAGGGATGGGTTTATCGGCAGGTTCCGAGCCCACCATAATAGGAAAAGATGCAGTGACAGATGTCGTGGAAATTTCTGATGTAGAGACAAAAGATGTAATGCCCATATTTCATCTACATGTATATGCATTTGCATTTACATAGAAACTTTGAATTCAATTTGAATATTTCTTGATATCATTTGCATGAACATTTTGATTAGAATAAAATGCATAATAGAGAATTAAAAATGTCATTTTGGTGTGTTACATAATTGAATGAATATCAAGCAATTTTTGTGTGTGTGTATATATGTATATTGCTATTAGAAAGCTAATGAAATCAAAAGATATATGTTTGTATTAAAGTAGGACAAACTTGGAAATAGGGAATGTGTGAAGGATAGATTTGGAATTTTAATTAGGTAACAAAACCACGGCTGAAATCAATGTACCAAAATAAATCACATTATGCAAGGTTTAATAACAAGCATGAGGTGACAAAAAGGAATAATGAAGGAGGAGGTGGCTATTTTACATAAGAGGTGGAATTGACTAAGGAGAAAAAGAGATCTATCATTAAGGGATAAGGAGAATGAATCTTAGAGGATAAAAACAAAAGATAAGTGTCTCAAGAGAGGAAAAAAGAAGGTGAGATAAAGTTGGAGCACGCCAAGAATCAATCCATAGAAATTCTAGGATCAAACTCATACAAGTGATTACAAGCTGAATTTGGTAAGTGTATTCTTTGAATAGTTCTTATTTTCTCTTAGGGTTTAAAGGGATTTGGGAAAAACTCTATCTACTAAATAACTTACATAATTGAGGTTTAATTAAGTATGGAATAGGGTGAAATTCGTCAAAGAAATGTCAAGTATGATTAGTTTAAAAGTATACTATATTTGTTGGATAGTTATCAAACTTTCATGCATGGAAGCTTTTGTTTTTCTTTGTTATCTTGAGTTATATAGCTCCAAATTATATTCTATTTAATGCTATGAAAACTTATTGATATTCTTTAAAACTTCTTAGAAATGACTAGAGCTTGATTTTGCTGTTTATGCTATCATATTGAAGCATACATTTTGTTGCTATAGCCACTTGTGCAGAATTGCTGTTGGAAAATTCTGTGCATTTTTTGCTTTTGTAATTTTTGAATATCTTGAGTTATATAAATCCAAATAGTGTAATTATTGATTCTATAGAAACTTACATATGTTATCTATAAATGTTTGGTTTGGTTAGAAGCTAATTCTATCATATTTGGTATGAATAAGAAGCAAATGTTTTGTTGTGTAGTCTACAAGGTTTGTTTGACCTTTTAGTAATAAAAATTCAATAATTAATTCCATAGAATTCCAATTTGCAGTGATTCCTATTAGGAATGAAATTAGACACATTGAGGATTCTATTAGATGAATTCCATGCTCAAATGATATATCAATTGTGTTTGAGAGCATTCCGAAGTCAGTATATTAAAGTTGTTCATGTTTTAACATAGGTAGTCCACTTTCTTGTATTGTACAATATTGGTACTTATATAAGGGCCTGAGGTCTCTCCCCCCAATAGCTAGCTTTTGGGGTGGACTCTGGGCCTCGGCCCTATAGGCCCTCAATATGGTATCAGAGCCATGGCGGTCGGTCCCGAGCGAATCGCGACATGGCGGAGCGTGGTGGAGGTTCTCTCCGTGAATGAATCCCACATCGGAAGCCATCGCACTGACCAGTCTGCTTATAAGGGCCTGAGGTCTCTCCCCCCAACAGTTAGCTTTTGGGGTGGACTCTGGGCCTCGGCCCTATAGGCCCTCAATATGGTATCAGAGCCATGGCAGTCGGTCCCGAGCGAATCGCGGCATGGCGGAGCGTGGTGGAGGTTCTCTCCAAGAATGAATCCCACATCGGAAGCCATCGCACTGACCAGTCTGCTTACAAGGGCCTGAGGTCTCTCCCCCCAACAGCTAGCTTTTGGGGTGGACTCTGGGCCTCGGCCCTATGGGCCCTCATACGTGGATAGATTTAATTTGACAATAAAAATGAAATAGGGTATCTAAGGGAAGGAGAACAAGAAAAGGAAAGCACAGAACAACATTAGTTTGAAATTTTGTAAATTCCAAGTAAGTGATAGCTAGTATATTTATATACTTTTATTTGCTCTATTTTATTATTAAATATCTATGTTGAGATTGTGATATTGATAATATAGTGATGTCATTAAATATGTAAACATGATATGTGATTGAATTTGGAGTAGTCGTGTAGAAAGGTTAGACTTTGTGACGGTGAGAATGAGCCAGGCGGATTTTTGTGTGAGGATTGAATTATGAGCCGGGTGAATAATTGGCATGCCAATAATTTTGTGAGAAATTAGAAATAAATATTATACAGTTGATGAGAATGATCTAGGTGGAAGGTGAGAAATGTGCATTTGTGATAGAACCAAGAATTTTGTGGAAACAATCAACTATGCTTACTTGTTAAATGGATGTTACTAAATCGATTTGTGTCTATATGATCTTAGTTTGATTGTAATAATTTGTAAATTTATCTACAATATTACTAGAAGTTATAAAAGCAGTATGATTGATTTAATTGTGTTATATATATTAATATTAGGAGGGTTTATACTTGTTTATTGATATGTTAGATACCACTTATTGACAATGCCTAAAAGGTAATATGGTATAAGAAAGGTAATTCGGTAATTTAAAGGGAGAATATATATATATATATAAGAGTTATATTGTAAGGATAACAATGTATATTTGGGATATATGTAAGGTATATTGGTTAATTTTGGCTTAAATTTAAAGGGAGGAATGAAAGAAATGAAGAAAAGTGTGAAAAGCATGACTCACCCCCGTGAACAAAGTGTTCATAGCCATGAACATCGTGGTCAAAGATAAGCAATAACTATTTTTACTGTAGACATTCATGGCCATGAAAGTTTTGTTTATAACTGTGAAGGATTTGTTCATGACCATGAAAAATTTGTTCATAACCGTGAAAAGTCTGGTATAAAAGCTTATTACACGATCTTATCATCATTTTTCACCATTTATCAGCTCTCAGACCCTAAGGACCGTTCATACACACTCAAGAACCATATGCAAGTGTTTCTCCATAGATTTTTGAGTGATCAGACACCAAAACCAAGAGAGAAACTAAGATCAAAATGAGATGTGAGAGATTTACTAAGGAAGAAGATGAAGTTGGAGAGAGAAAGTATGGAGGTTGAGGGAGCTCGGGTCTTCCACCCAATCAACCTTGTTTTCTTCTTTTTTTTAGGGTAAGATTTCATATTTCCCCTCCTCTTTTAACAAGTTTGTGGTTGATTGATGTGATTTACCTGAATTGGGTAGAAACCCATTTATAGATGGGCATGTTAGAGATGAACCTTTGGGTTGCTTAGGGGAAAACTTCCCTTTGAGCTTGATTGAGATGTTAACACATAGTGGAGGAGGATTTAAGAAGAAGGAACTTAGCTTAAAGGTTTTTGAGTTAGGATTGGTGTATATGGCTTTGTATAGTTATAAATATTGATATATAGCTCGAGTTAATAAGAAATAGTTGTGATTATGTTTAGATGATACCTTTGGAGGGTGGAATTAACCACCAAGGAGGCTAAGCAAGATTAAAGATTGGAATTTGGTTGGCTTCATAGGAGGTAAGTACACATATGCATCTTTAACTTGCTAATTGACATAAAAATGTAATAGATGGCATGCTAAATGGAAATGATTGCTAACTAAGATGGAAATGGATATATATATATATATATATATGTGTGTGTGTGTGTGTGTGTGTGTGTGTGTGTAATAGACTAAATAAGTCAGAGCTATAAATGGTATATGAAGAAATAAATTAAAGTTAAGGTTGATTAAATAGCGTGGTTTTGGTATGCTAAAAGCACTCAAGACCTATAATTGCTAAATACATAATTAATGAGAATAGAGTTATATGGGAATCATATAAGAAATGGCCCTTGAATTTGTATAACATATATTAACTTAATAAAAATATGACCTAGCATTTTAGGCATACATGTTATCAATGACAAGATATGTAGAATGAAATAAAGGAAACATGGAACTTCAGTTCTTTAATATGACCATTAGAAGTTAGTAATTATATTTACACATGTATATTGTGGGGCCACTAACCCTATTACTTGTAAGCTAGGTTTAATGCCTATATTAAGAATTGATAGTTGGTAGTGTATAAGTTTTATAAAAGCACTTAAAGTATATGGAAAATGACATAAAAGAGGTAAGTCTCTTACTTAAGAACTTGTAAATTGATCAGATGTGTGCATAAATAGTATTGAGCATGCTTGTCGATAAGTAATGTAATATGATGAGTTATGAAAACATGAAATGAATATGTATAAAATGATAAATGAGCATGAAAATGGCATGTGTGCTTAATGTGAATTGTATGTAACGCTTGAGTTGTTGAGCTTGGTTGTGAACCTAATATGCAATGATTCGAGTTGTGTAAAATTGAGTATGATTGTGTCATATACCTATGGATGAATGTTAAATGTGTTTAGGAAGAGTTTAGATTTGTAATTTTGGCAAATTTGATCATAAGAACAAGTTAGGCCCTTTCATAACAAGTGTCATAGCCAAGATGAAAACTGTCATGGTCATGAATATAAAGGGGTCTATAAGGCTCGAAAGCCTTATGCAATGTAGGTTCTATTGGTTCTCCCTTTTCGTCCTCCTTAATCTTTGCTACAACCTTTTTACGCTCCTTTTCAAGCTTGCTTGCACATGACAAATCACCAAAATCAGTATAACTAAACTTATCGCTATAAACCTTACAGTAATCAAGCAGGGTGATGGCTTTTGCTTGCTCTATTTGGCTAGGTAATTTTCCTTTCTTATTCTCTTGCACTGTTTCATCTATCTGCCTAACTTGAATTTCTAACCTCTTTAAGGAAGCCTCTATAGAGTCCATTCTCCTATCTGTCCTCTCATACTTGTCTTGAGTGGCAAGCATCAAGTTTTGTAGTGTCTCCTCTAAGGTAAGATTCCTAGGTGCATTTGAAGGTCCTGCTTGATCTTGCATTGGGTACACAAGTTGATTGCTGAGGTTTTGGTATTATGTGGTTGGGTTTCTTTGTTGCTGAGGTTGGCTTTGGATATTATTCCTCCAGGAGAAATTAGGATGATTCCTTCAGTCTGGGTTGTATGTGTTCGAATACGGATAGTTCGGTGGCCTCGGCTGGAAGGAATTTATCGCATTTGCTTGCTCCATATCATTACTTGGACAAACATCAAGAGTAGAACAAGTGTTACCTCTATGACCACATATTTGACAAATGCCACATACCTCATTTATAAACGCATTTTTATTATTGACCAACATCCAGACTCGTTTGGTTAGCTCAACTATTTGGGATGTTAGTTCATTGCTACTTGAAACTTTATTAACAACTGCCTTCCTTCCTCTAAAAATTGTTGGGGGGGAAGCGGATGGGGGTCGGCGATGCGCCCCGATCGGATGTGGAACGGTCACAAGCCGGTCTGCCGATTAACTCGGGGTGTGGAGCGATGCGGATCGCAATAGCAGCCCAAGCCCATGCCTTTGATATGCCTGCAAAGATGTCGTCGCAGCGATTATGGACTACAACGCACAATGTCAAGGTGTGCCTCAACACCTGCATGCTCCGGGCATCGGCTAGTGAGCTCCCAATTTGGCCCTTGAAATACGGACCAATGAGTCTAACATGTGTGCGAGTCAACGGGTGAGTAAACCTGTAAGGCGTAAGGAAGCTAACTGGTGGGATCCCTTCGAGGGTTGCACCACCGACCGACCTTGATCTTCAGAGAAGGGTTCGAGTGAGAATATGTCTGTCGGGACCTGAAAGATGGTGAACTATGCTTGAGCTTGTGTTTAAATTATGTTTAAATGGGTTCGTGACATGCCGAACATGCCTAAATGCTAGAGACTGATGTCATATCATATGAAAACATATTGATGAACATAATTGTCATATGTAAACATGAATATGTATATGTAAAATGATGGTAATATAAAAGAAGTAGGTTTAAAATAAGAAGTTACTTTGATATAAATGTTCATTTCTCTACCTGAGGACTACTTTAGGGTAGATGTTACACCATGAAAGGGATAAATGATATGTATCAATGAGATGTATATACTCAGTCAAGTTAGCTAAGCTCGGGTATGAGCGCACTTGACTTGAGAAGCTCGGAGCGCACATATACAATGAGTGAGTACGATGAGTTGGTTGGATGAGTGCGCCTACTTCACATCCCATATCCGGCAAGTTTAGGAATGAGGCTTGGGCTATTTATCCAAATAAGAGAATGGAACATGGAAAAATTATTTTTTTGTATAAGCATTACAATAAGAAAAGAAAAATGAACTACCTTAAATTGTTATATCAATTTAATATGTTATACTTTATAATATATGCATTTCTAATGCACAAATGTTATACATGCATGGACTAATAATTTACATATAATAATTATAAACAAGAGATGAAAAGGACCAGTGGTTGACTCAATTACTAGTTTAAAAGTAAAGATTTGAATTTCTAGGGTTCAGCTCCCCTTCGATATCTAATACACACTCAAACCTCCAAGAGGTCAATGCGTGGTTTGGTAATTAAGATATTAAAGAACCGCTAGGCAGTATAACTTTGAAATAACTGCATCGGGATTCTAATAGTACATGATTATGAAATATTGGAATATTGAAATAAAGAAAAATATATTAAATTTGTAAATTAGATAAGCATATGTAGATAAGGCATTGATTAGATAACTGACTTGGTATGACTGTTGAATTACTATGTTTACATGTTTTGTAATTGTTGTATTACCAATTTCTACATGCCATAAATTATGTAATTAGATAAGCATGTTTTCATGTACACACAGGTTATGGAGCCAATATATAGTTTATGTAGCAGTTGACAACGGAGATGTCAAAGCCCATGCCAAGAGGAGACTGTGTATACACTAGATTGTGGACTGAGCATTTTTATAGCATTTATTTATTTATTTATTTATTGCATTCATTTATGGGAATGTAATTAATTATGTTTGTTATTTTGTAATCATGTAATACGATGTAAAAAAAAAGTAAAGAAAGGAAAAAAGAAAAATAATAGATATAGCTCAACTAAAGAAAGGAAAAAAGAAAAAATAATAGATATAGTTCAACTAGATATAGTTGAGATGCATGAGATGAAGGCCTTATATGCCCAACCTAGAATATGGAATATGGTTGAATAGGTAAACAGGAACTAGTGATAGCTAGTTGAGAGTATATTCGATAAGTTAGACAAGTAAGTCTAATCTAGTATACATCTTTAGAAAATAATAATAATTTATACAGAAAAGATTAAAATTTGGACAAGTCATAGCTACCCAGTCTGTAACACTTTCTATGTATTATGAGATACTCATAATATATCGGAGAGTATTACAAGTCGTGCACAGTATGGTCAGCTTGAGAATAGCATGCATGTGCCATTCTGTACGATCGTGCAGCTGATGACATGCATATCTCAGTGTCTGAACTCCTAGCTCTTCATGTCCAACCTTCGCGAACCTCAAATTGACACCGAATAGCAATAAAAACACCCACTTTCCACATCAATTCCTATAAACATGAAACACCATCAAAATGGACTAAATTAACACAAAACGAACACAAAACATACACAATTGATACTATAAACAACAATCACATCAGTTAGGAAAGCTGAAATGAAGGGTTTAATCCATGGGTGTAGAGTTTGCCCTAGAGTGTCTCATTTGTTGTTTGCTGATGATAGTCTATTCTTTTTTAAAGAATTTCTGGATGAGTATTCTATTTTGCATAATATTTTGGCGAAATTTGAGATTGTCTCTAGCCAAGTTATTAATTGTAACAAGTCTGGGATACTTTTAGTCCAAATGTTAAAGAGCATGTTTTTGAAGCTGTTGCCTAAATAATCATCAAGAAGAGGAGGATGAATTAATGGAAAATTAAAAATTCTTGCATACACAAGGAAGATAAAGGTTAGAAGAGATGGACACATAATTTTTATAAAGGTTCAGGTGTTAACTAATACTACTCCTTTCTCCAATTGCAATTGGGTATTCACTAATTTAATCTTGAGATTACATTGGAGTTTTAACTAGCTCACTCCTTATTAGGTATTTTCAATCAAGACTAACACTCAATCCAAATTTTTCTTGTATTTAATGGGTCACACAACAACCAATTTCTTGTAATTTTGGCTCACACACCCCAATTACAAGACAATCCCGAGTGTTTAAGGCTAACACTTAAACTTTTATAAAATAATCAATGAGAGAAGTTGAGAAATAAATTTGTAAGAGTTTTGACACTTGTAAAGTAGTTGAATATATTAAATGGTCTTTTGATAAGGTATTTATACTGATTACCCATCAATTAGCCGTTACAAAGTGGTGTTATCACTCTTTCCAATGTTCTCTTACAAGTGCATTTAGTGCAGCTTGCAGAGAGGGGTTCTTGATCAAGAACATGAGTTTTCAGGTTGGGAAATGGCCTATTTTGACGTGGTATCTTTTGGTTGGCTGAGAGCTCTAATGACTAGTCCCTATATGATTTTTCCTATTGGGACTCGTTGTGTCCAGGTAGAGACTTGTTCAATGATGTCGTAGCTAAGGACCTGAGTTTGCGGGCTTCGAATGCTTCAATCTTTTATTTGCGATACTAGGATAATCTAAGGACCTAGTTCTAATCCTAATGGTGTTGCAAAGATTTATTTGCAATACTAGGATAATCTATGTATACGTAAGGAACATGGAGAGATAGGTTTTCAGCATCTTCAATCTTTTATTTTAGCTATGCTTGGTAAGCAAGCTTGGAAACTGATTTCTAATCCTGATGCTCTTTCTAGTAGGATTTTCAAAGCCAAATATTTTCCTTATTGGGATTTTTTAACCGATCAGTTAGGTAATAACCCGAGCCTTATTTGGAAGTGTTTGGAATGCTAAATTTTTAATTAAAAGGGTTTGTCGTTGGCTGATTAGGAATGGGCTTAAAATTAGAGTTTGAGATGATCCTTGTTTGGATAGGGATGGTATCTTCAGGAGTTTGTCGGCTGTGGTGTCTAGGTTGGAAAATATAGTTATGAATGACTTGCGAATTCCTGGAGTTCTTGAATGAGATGTGAAGCTTGTTAGTGATTGCTTTGTTGATAATGAGGTTCAAGAAATCCTTAGACTCTCTCATTTATCGTTTAGTAGAGAGGACATATTGACATAACATTTTGATAGGCATGGGCACTATTTGGTTAAATCTGGGTATAGATTGGCTTATGATGAGTTGGTTGGTGTAGCTGGGGGGAGTGATGGGTTTGATTGGAATGGCATTTGGCGGCTCAAGGTAGAGTCAGGTTATTTGTGTGGAGAGTTTGTAGAGATCTTTTACCCATGAAGGAGAGTATGTTTCTTAAAGGGATACAGGTACTCAACCCTTGTGCTCTTTGTGGTCAGTTGGTTGAGCATGCAGTGCATTGGTTCCTGGATTGTTGTCTTGCCATGGACTGTTGGGCTGTTTTGGGAGTGGCTATTCCAGGAGTCTATGCTTCTACTTTTCAGGAGTGGTTTGGTAATGCAGCTAGTGTTCTTCCTCCTAATCAACTTGCTCAAGTTTGTGTGGTTCTTTGGGGGATTTGGCGTCAAAGAAATAACTGACTTTGGAATAGGAAGGTTGTTTCTGCTTCTTCTATTGTGTCAGAATCATTATCTTTTCTTTCAGGTTGGAGCAGCTTTAGTCACCTGCCATCTGTTGTTTCGACATCTAGACACGCTACTAAATGGTTGAAGCTGCCTGTTTCTAGTCTCAAATGCAATATGGATGTACTCATGTTTGTGGATGATTGTATTGTTGGCCTAGGAGCTGTGATCCGTGATTGTCAAGGAAGGTTTGTAGCTGCTTTTTCAAAGTCCATGTCTGGCCGAGTTGATTCCTCTGTTGCCAAAGCCATATGCTTGAGAGAGGTTCTTAGCTGGATTCATGGAGCAGGCTATTCTTCGGTTATTTTGGAGCCTAACGCTAAGACAGTAGTGGATGCAATTCTATATCCAAAATCTGATTTTTCAGAATTTGGTTCTATTATTGCAGATTGCTTGTTACTGTGGTCTGATAGAATTTTTCCAGACTTTCGTGTTGTTTAAAAGGTAAGTGAATAAGGTGGCTCATTACTTATTTCTCATGCTTCACCTTTATTGTGGGTATCAGCTCCTTCATTTTTGGAGAAGCTCTTGTAATCTGATGTTTGAGTTTAATGGAATCTGTTGTTTCCCTAAAAAAAAAAAAAAAAAAAAAATTTAAGGAGTATTTCACAAAACAAAAAATGTTTAAGGAGTGGCCAATTGTCAGTATATTATTTCTAGATAAAATTGCATTATAGTATTGCTTCCTATTTGGCTAATTATTTTTTCGTCTGCCCAAAAAATAGAAAATAGTATTCTTTCATTTTTTTTAAATATAATTATTTATGCTTTTATTTAATGTGCCTTATTAATTATTAGTAAATACAAGTCATTATTTCTTAATTTTCAATAATATTTTAATTAATATTCTCTCTGTTTTACTTCAATGGTATATAAATCTGAAAATAAAAGTACATTAATCAAAACTTTAAATTTGTATGAAAATAGTAGGGGAAATTACTATTTACTTTTCTGATATTTGATATAATATGCTAATATTTTCTGAAATTTAAAAATTATATTATTTGTTCTTTTTATTTTATTTTCGTTAAATTATTTTAAATTATATAATTTTTCTGTTAAATTTTAAAGTATTTACTGTTAATTAGTCATCAAGAATATTCTCCTTTTTTCAATGGATACTAATACAATATGTCAAATTTCATATGATAATAATATAATAGCTTAAACCTCAAGTAGGTACTAGTATAATAGCTTAAACTTCATGAGGTAAATAGTAATTTTTTTTACTATTTCACTACAATATAACGTCTTTATAATAGAAAATCTAATAAATAGATGTATTAGTATAATATAATAAAATAGAAGAAGCAAAGTATATTTTTTAAATTTCAAAAAAATACTAGTGTATTATATCAGAACTCATAGAGTGAATAGTAATTTTTCCAAAATAATATTGCTCATTGAAGGAATTACTTTATTTATTAAAAAAAAAAGGCAAAAACATATTTTGGTATTTGAACTTTAACCTTTATTTAAGGAAAAAAAGTCTAGTCCCTAAATTTTTTAATTGCGTTTGATTGATCCCTAAACAATTATTTGATATAAATTGACTCCCTAAATTAACAAAATTATGGTATACGAGCTGTAAAACAGACACATGACCAAAGATACAAGACATGGATTAGGAAAGAAACATTTCATTGAATTTGAGAGTGATTATAAGAGAAATATTATTCTCACCTAGTAAATTAGAACTATATACTGAGATTAAATGAGTATTTGAAATTACTATTAAATGTCCTAAAATATATTTTAAATTTTTTATTTAATTGACTGATTTTTTTTAAAACTAAAAAAAATTTCACATATAAAAAACTTTTGAAAAATAAAAAAAAATTTCTGAACAATTTTCACATATCAAAAACAATTTTCAAAACTAAAAAAAAAATTAAAAATACAAAAAAAATTCTGAAAGATATTTTCCGAAAATCAATTCTAAACTGGCCCTAATTCTATTCGTGCATGACAAAACTTCAAAAGCGGCAAAATATTCATTTGTAAGTTTTAATATAGCTGCATATCAAAATTCGAACTTAAAACTTACGATTAAGCTGAAAATAAATCATTTCACCCACACTCTCATGGGTTGAGAAATATTTATTGAATTTATCATTTTTTTTAATTTAATAAATATAAAAATAATTTGTAAGAAACCAATTAAATATAAAATTAAGATTCGAAAATTAAAAAAAATAATCAATTAAAAATAACAAATCCAAAATATGCTCTGAATACTGGAACAGAGTTTGCAATTAATGATTCAAAGATTGACAGGTGCTAATTGCCTTTTTCAATTTTCAGAGAGTGACTTCACTCATTAACCATTCTTATGAATAGTCATCCTTTTTTTTTTAGCATTTATTACCATTAATTTCTCCAACATTTCTTCAATTATATAATTCAAAAAAATTTAATATCTCAAAAATTATTTATCACATAAAAGTATTTAAATTATTTAAATCGTAACAACTTAATATCTCAAAAATTATTTATAATATAAAAATATTTTAATTTTTATTTTGTAATACCAAAAATATATCGACATTTATTTTATAACTAAATAGTATTTATATTTTTAACTTTTAGTCTTCATAATGTAAATGTAATATAAAATATCACATCAGATAAATTTTAATAAAATTAAAATTAATTATAATATCCATATTTGATAAATTTCAATTTTACTGACTGTGTATTACTACTAATTTTATTTTTATTAAAATTTATCTGGATATTTTATGTCATACTTCTGTTAGAGAGATTAAAGGGATTTTTGGGACTGTTATTGAGTGTTTCAAAAGCAGATTTTGAATTTTCTGATTTAATTGACTAATTTTTTTAAAATTTTTTATGAATTGTTTTTTTTTTCAAATTTACTTTTGAAAAAAATATTTATTTATCTGTGTCTACTAAAAATAGTTTTCAAAACTTAAAAAAATTAAAAATATAAAATGTTTTCCCGAAAAGCGTTTTTTCCAAATACAATGCTAAATGAGCCATAATAGCTAAAAACATAAGTATTATTTAGTTATAAAATAAAATTTGAGGTACTTTTGTGTTACAAATAATCTGAGGTACTGAGTTGTTACAATTTATATAATTTGGATACCTTTGTATTACAAATAATTTTTAATATGCTGAATTGTTGTAATTTACATAATTGAAGTATTTTTGTATTATAAATAATTTTTAAAGTATTAAATTGTTATAATTTATATAATTAAGATACCGTTCCGAAATTCATCTACCTTTATTGCTGTTTGCAGACGCCGTCCCAGTATGGCCTCCCCTTCCTTCTTCATGCATTTTTTTCATTCTCATTTTGTCCTTTTCTCATTTAATTACGTATTTGTAATTTTGCATATCTAAGTTTTTTCAATATTTGAAACATGGTTTTAACAAGTTATAATTAGTAGAGACAAATTTCCAATTTTAAAAACTAGTTATTTTATTTGAAAATTTGTCAGTTAAAGTTAAATTTAAAAGTGAAAATTACTATTTTTTTCTCTTAAGATTTGATTAAATTCGTTAAATTATGTAGTTCTTTTATTAAATTTTAAGATATTTATAGTTAGTGATAAAAAATATTCTCTTTTATTCAGAGAATTAGAAAAATATAATATAATATATCAAATCTTATTGAGTAAATAATAATTTTTTCTATCATTTTACACAATCGAACATTTTTGAACAAAAAATTTAATAGAATGATATATTAATAAAATATAATAAAATAGAATGATCAATCGTATAAATTTTAAATATCATGAGATACTAATATAATATATCAAATATCATAAGTAAATAGTAATTTTTTTGAAGGTTAAAATAATAGGTGAAAGATTTTGAGAAAACTTCTTTTCTAATTTGTTAAAGTATCCTCTTG
Organism: Balakata baccata; assembly: GCA_949630135.1. Classification (NCBI taxonomy): domain Eukaryota; kingdom Viridiplantae; phylum Streptophyta; class Magnoliopsida; order Malpighiales; family Euphorbiaceae; genus Balakata; species Balakata baccata. Next base: position 40,470 of record CATIWF010025965.1, read on the forward strand.
TATTGAGAATTTTTATGATTTGAGCTTCACTTTTACATATAAATCAATTTCGCTTTACATGAATGTTCTGCTATGTACATTTTCTTTCATCACTTTTTATTGAATAATTTTTTTTAACATTTTGCAAAAAAAAAAAAAATTATAACATATTAATCACAATTTTATTATCATCAAATTTAGTATACATAGATTATAGCCTTTGTGTCACGTCAGCTAATTCGGATATAGATAAATGCACATATTTTGATACTAAATGTGCCGTATTAATTAGAAATCGAATACTTCCGCAATTGAAATAGCGTTGAAATTATTGAAGTCTAATTTTACACATAATAAAAGTGAGAAATTAAAATACAAACATTTATCAATAATTAATTGAGCAAAATTGTAGATTTAAATTAGATTGTAAAAATGCAATTTTTACTCTAATGCGCAAGTTGCGAAACTAAAGATATAGTTACATAGAAAAAAAACTAAAATATGAATATTGATGTCAGTAATTGTTTAAAATTAATTAGTATAAGGTATGAAATTGAAGAAATTAAAATTATAGTATGGTTTAAATTAAAAAGAAAAAATTAAGGACTAAAATTGAAAATTGTGGAATTAATCAAAACTAATAATTATTAATTAAATTAAATAATAATTTATTAAGTCAAACTCACCTTGCATGCCGTCAAGCGTTGGACATGCATGCTAATCACCCATTAAATTTTTGAATAAAAGCTTAAGTTGGCACAACTTATAATTGTGGTATTTTCATCTAGAACTTTGTCCATTCAACTAGACCAGGCCGCGGGCTATGAGCCGGCAAAAAAAATTTGAACCGTTCCGGGACTGCCTTATAATCGGCCAGTTCTAATTTGAAACTGCCGATTCAACTGGTTTATATTTTTTTAAAAAATTAAATTATATATATATATATTATATTTATATATTTAAATATTATACATATATATTATATAATATAAATAAATATTAATTCATGTACACAAATTCAAAAAAATGAGCTTATATTAAATGAAATTATATTGACATGTGCCACATGAGTGATTCTAAAAGAAGGGTAATCTTTCATTTTATAAAAATGAAAGCTCAACAATTTTCTAAGTTTTCATATATAGGATAAAATGATACAATTTTTTTCTAAGTATATGTATGTGATGTGAGTGAGTGTACTTATCTCACTTCTAAAAATTTAGAAAATAATTGTCATTTCCTTATAAAATGGGAGAATGCTCCTCTTTTAGAATTACTCCTGTGACACATGCTACTACAACTAAACATGAACTCATTTTTTTTTAAATGGGAGAATATATGAGTTAATATTTATATTATATTATAATATAAATATATTATTTGTATAAATATTATATATATATATATTTAAAAAAAGGGTTCGAAACCTTGAATCAGCAATTCCAAACTGGAATCATCGATTATGGTTCCAATAAATGTGGAACCGGCCCAGAATCGTCCAAGACCGATTCCGGTTCTGGCCTAGAATCGTTAACTGCAGGTCTAGTTCGGATTTGACCGATCTGGTTTAAGTTCCAGTTCAACTAGTTCTAGTCAAGTCTATATTGAACGAAACTTTACAATACCTTTCTCTTATCCTCACAATCCGTTCCTTTCCTTCCCATTTTCTTAACAATTTCTCATTAGCCAAACATTTAATTAAAGTTAAAACAAATTAATGAAGTGAGTTTTAGTAAGAAATTTGAAGAAAAAAATGCTTGGATATTATTCGGCCATGCACCATGACATCTGCCTACGATAAGTTTAGTTTTCTTTCAATTTCATATCGTCCTTTGAACTTAAAATAAGATTGAAACTCATTTATGTTTGGATTTTGAGAATTTGATAATTAGAGGAAAATTCAAAAGTGAATGAATTTACGAAGAATTAGTGAAATTAAGTATATTTGTGATGCCCAACCTATATAACAAGATTATACCTATTATATATCACTATAACATGAACAATTTCATTATATAGATAGAATATCATTATCTAAGCTTCTTATATCTAGTTAATTATTATATATAATTCATACATGTTTATATATCACATTTATGTATATCAATATATTTTTACATCATACTTTAACATCTATGCATGATCGATATATAACAGATCCACCAAAATATCATTTAAACATATGTCACTATTGATGTCAACAGTGTCTTCACAGCCATGACAAATATGGCTGGCCGTGAAGGCTACTGGACTCAACTTTCATGGTCATGACAGAATCAGCATGATTGTGACGCTGGTTATGAAATGTCTTAACTTGTGCCTGTAGTCAAATTTTGTCAAAATTTCATTTCTAAACTCTTCCTAAACATACATAGATATCATCCATGGTTATTGGACACCAAAATAAATAATATTTGAGAAAAAAAATCACATTTCTAGTCCCTCAATTATTAGTTTCTTGCTACTAAGTCTTTGAACTTCTATTTCATTTCTAAACTATCATTTAACTCAAAAAATTTACATTTAAATACTATTAGAATATTAATAAAACATGCAATTAATCTTTAAATTATCTTTTCTTTCTACCATTGGCATATCGATATGTAAGCAATGTGGAGTAAGATGATATATTTTTCTAAAATGTAAAAGGCAATATAGATTAAAAACTGAATTATAGAGACAAACTAGATAAAAAAATATTTTAGCAGCTAAATGGGCGAAAGGAAGTAAATATAGAGGCATTTAAAAAAAAAGCATAAAATATATACGGCTTCCGTAATTGTTTCGTTTAGTCATTTTATTTTCTAAATTATTTTTTTGTCTGTTGAACCTTTATGCATCTATTCTACTACTAGTTAATTTTATAAAATGTTGGATTTGATATCTTTTCATCAATTACAAATAAATTATTCACTCCATGTATATTGCACAATTCTTGTTATCTATACTTTTACCATATTGGCAAACAACAGCAGGGGTCAAATGCAAAGTTCACAAAATTAGTAAATGATAAAATGAAACATGAATATAAAAGACTAAGTGGACAAAAAAAAATTTTAAATATAAAATGACAAAATTGAACAATTGCATGAGCATATATGCCTTACTAAAAAAAAAGACGTACGTCATATCCAGTTTTTTGAAAATGTTTGTTTTCACCATTTAGTTTTTTACAGCAATTTTTGGTACACTTAGTTATTTAAACTCATTTTTTGATTCATCTTATCTTTTATTTAATTTATAAAACGTGTAGAGCCCTAACACTGATATAGGAAAAAAATATTTAACTTGATTAATAGTATCATGTCAATAATAAAGGACTATATATTTGGTGAAACTAATTTAACAAATGGCAAAGTGAATGAAAAAAGAAATCCAATGGGTAAGGAGTTAAAAAAATCATTATATAAACCTAAATAGCATAAACCTAGCATTTTCAGGACTGTACATGACCTAAGAGGAAAATAATAAATACAGTACATATGCACGCATGATGAGATTTATGTCAAGCACATATACATATATGTTCTTGACATACATATGCCCATAAAAAACATGATGCATCATCATACATGAGACATGCCATAACAAATGGATCAGACCCCATAGCATTCAGCGTTTGAAATTCGAGGCGTGGCAAAAAGGTGAGTGGGAAAGCCAGTACTGTATTTTTCGAGCCTCGTGTTTGTTTGGCCTCTCTCTGTCTCTTATTCATTTTTATTTATTGCTAAATATTAATTTTACATAATAATTAAATTATGTATTTAAATATAGATAAAATATTTATATTATCCTCAAATAATAAATTTGTATATGAAAAAAAAACTTTAAATAAGAGAGTACCTGGCCTGGAGGAGCCTACTTTTGGTTAGGTTGGTTTTATTTTGATTTTCAAACTTTTGTTTGTGGATGAGATTGTAATACCATTTAATGCTTAAAGTTTACTCACTCTTTTCCCCAAAAAAAAAATAAAAAAATAAAAAAAAATAAAAGCTTTGCACTTTAAGAGGCTCGAGATATACTAAAAGTAACCAGCATGCTATTACGTCCTTTTCATGCCGTCACTCTGTCTCTTTGTTTTCTTTATAGTTTATACTTCCAGGATAATATAAAAGCCAAATTTCATAAAAACCCTAAACTTTTGTTTTATCAAAATAATTTTGTTTTTTAATTTTTAATTAAATTTATATACCAGAAAGAATCTAAATTATATTTCGGCCCTAATTTTTTTTAAATTGGGTACTATTTAGTTTTGACAGTAACATCATACTTTAAACATAATTTCTTTTAAATTTAGCACTACAAATATATATTAATATATATATTATTTATTTTTTAAAATTAAAATAACAATTTTTTTTAAATAGTGTAATAAACTTATACAGATATTAAATTACTCTAAATTTATATAGATATAAATATATATATTAAAAACTAGTCATATAAAGGTTAAATTTATAAAAACTTAATTATATTAATATAGATATATTTTTAGTATGTGAGTCGTATATATAATATGATAAAAGAATAGATTTTGAATATTACATTACTTGTAAAACAAATTAAAATTTTCTGAAATTACATTTGATATAAAATTTAAATTATGTATATTTAATTGTTAAAAAATAAAAAATATAATTACAAGTTTTTTTTTACAAATTGCCCTAATATAAATGACAGTTATAAATTTTTTCCACTTAACTTTTTTTAAACCAGTCCCTCTAATTTATAAATTTTTTAAAAATTAACCCTCTGATGGTTTTTTTGTTGTTGTCATTTTTACAATATGGACGTTATTTTTTAACCATATTATCACATTAAAAAATTTACAAACAATAATATTAACTGTAATTTATTGAAATGATAATTATCTTTAGTAATTTGTATTTCAAATGTCATATCAGTAAATTATTACTAATTGCATTATTTTTCAAATTTTTAAGATAATAATATGGTCCAAAAACAATATTTAGATTATAAATTGGACCAAAAATTGATCAAATACAAAAATGAAAAAATTTGAAGGGCTGAGTTATGCCCATTTTTTTTCTTTTTTGTATAAACTACATATAAGAAATTAATTATGCTTCAAAATCTAGTCATAATAAAGACTTTTTATTCATATCTAAAAATGTGTTCTGTGAAAACTGAATCCAAAAAATCACACTTAATTTTAAATTATTTGTATTAATAACGGAAATTTGCAATTATTTTAAAAATATGTGGTAGTAATTTGAGTAAGACAAATTTTGAAGACGTAGGAGTGTAGAAACAAAGAAAGAAATAAGGAAAGATCTTTTTAGGTTTCAGGGTGAGAGATATAGCAGTGTTTTGCAGATAGACTATCATGATCTGAATCACCCAAATCTTTTGCTCTTTAGTTGTTTTTATTTTTTGCAAAAAATTAATACAAAAAGGTCGTCCTTATTTTTTGACTGGGTTTTTATGTGCTAAAAAAAAAGGGATAGGTTTTTTTTTTTTTATTATGGATGAATTTAGAGAGTAGAGATGATTAATGGGCTGTGTATTTTAGGGTTTTGTGTTTGACCAAACTTCCCGTTACAAATCTGCAGCTTAATTTGATACATGATGACTTAATTTTTGATATTATTATTGTAAAATTATATAATTTTTTTATTTTATAAAAATTATTTAATTATAGTTTAAATTCAATTAAATTACTTTTAATAATTTTTTAACAATCAATAACTAAAAAAATTGTGGTACTATTTCAGTTAACATATAAGACACGTCAAAATACTATAAGTCAAATAGAATATATGCTTATAACTCAATATCTACGTCAGTACTATAAATTAAAAATAATATCAATTAAAATATCAATATTCTATTTAATATGTACAGTAACATAGCGTAAGTCATATAATTAGAATGTTATCATAACTTTTCCAGTGCTGAAATATCATTGGAAGTAATTTTATTAAAATTAAATAATAATTACGTAATTTTTATAAAAAAAAATTATATAACTTTACTATAATAATATTAAAATTAAATAATTATAAATGAAATTAACCTCATGCCTTTTGGAAAGTTATCCTTTAAAAATTACACTCTATATATAATAACTAAATTTTACTTAGTTAGAGTAAAATTATAGTAAAGTTTTTTATTTTAAAAAAATTATTAAAATAATTTTCGGATTCATAAATAAGCGATAGGAAAGCAGAAATGGTAGCTAACCTACCATTAAAATTCTAACATTTAGTAATTTCAGCATAGGGCAAATTTTACACTTTTTCCTTTGAATTAATGCAGGGACTAAAGGAAGATTGTGAGAGAAATCAATTGAGGATCCGTGGCGCAATGGTAGCGCGTCTGACTCCAGATCAGAAGGTTGCGTGTTCGATTCACGTCGGGTTCAAATCCCACACCTCAATATTTTTTATTTATTTAGTGTTATATAAGATTTACTTTTCGAAGACCAAGTAGTGATTATTTTCCCCTTTTCTTTTTCTGAGAGAAAGAAGGGAAACAGACAACAAACAAATTGCATTATTAAGGAGCAAGTAATTAAGTTCCATCAACAGTGCTGCGTTGACTTGCAGAGCTTGAAGCCTTTGAACTTGAGCATGTGCTTAAAAGAGTTTGATTTTCTAACTCGTAATAATTCGATGTTTGAACAAAGATTATTTGTAATACAAATGTATTTAAATTATGTAAAGTGTAACAATTCAGCACTTTAAAAACTATTTGCAACACAAAAGTACTTCAACTTTTATTTTGTAACTAAATTGTACTTATATCTTCAACTATTATGGTTCATTTAGTATTATGTTTGAAAAAAACGATTTTTTGGAAAATTTTTTTTTATATTTTTAAATTTTAAAAATTATTTTTGATAAATACAAATAAATAGATATTTTTTTAAAATATATATTTAAAAAAAATAATTTATAAAAATTCACCAAAAGCTTAAAAGGACATTGTTTTAAAACATGATGATGAGTGGACAAAAAAGATTCCTTGGACTTAATTGGTTAAAATCTATTTATCTTTTTATTTTTAATATAAATTGAATAAATATATCAGACGAAATAAATAGATTACAGATATTTTATATAAATTAGATAAAAATATTAGAATAAGTAACATATTTCAATCTTTTATTACTCAGATATCATTTATTGCTATACTATTTTTTTCTTTCTTAATATGAAAAAATTTTGGAGATAATAACAATAATAATAAGAAAGAAAATCTCTTATTTTCAGTAATGCTACTTCTTCAACTTATTTTACAATTTGTTCTAACTGCATTAAAGTATAAGTTATAATTTTAATATAAATGGAATGTAAATAGGTAGATTGATAAAATATAAATATTTTAATACATATTAGTCATAAATTTAGTAAAACATAATTAGAATAAATAACCATTTTTTATTTAAAAAATTTTAATTATATTTTATTTTTTTACTGACAAATATATCGAAATGGTTACAAGGCAGATAATATAAATACTGCCCTATCCCATCTTTTCTAATTGTCATTTTAATTTTTTTCAAGATCAGATCCGAACCTAGATAAAAGTTAAAAAAAATTAATTATACTCGGAGTGAATGCCAAGCGGAAACCTGCAGGTCTGGATCCAATGCCATGGGAAAGAGGATAAAAGAAACGATAAGCAAGGAATAAAAGTTTGGAAATTTTCACCGTTTGCTTTTTTTAATTTTTTATGTTTCATTTACATATTTATCGATTTCGATTTTTAATTTTATTGTTTTTTTTTAATTTTTTGTTTTTAAAAATACTAATGCTCACACCGAACATTAGTATACTTTGGTATACTTGAGGTATTATGTTGGCACTAAACATGAATATATATTTTGGTATATTTTGAATTTATTTGGTGTATTTTGATATAATTTATATAGCACATTCGCACTAAATATAAATATATTTTAGGTATATTTTGATATACTTGAGGTAGCACATTGCGTTAAGCACAAATTTATGTTAGTATATTTTAGTCTTTAGATATACTTTTAAGTGTCAGATATTTAAAAGAAAAAATTACATGAATTACGCTTTTTATCTTAAGGTTTACTTTTTAACATTTTTATGTTTTGGTAGAAATTTTAAGGGGCGTTATTATCAAAAATATTTTTACAGTGTGTTGTTATTTTTGAATATTTTTCTAAAAGTTTTGAATTCAAGCCCAAAATAAATAGAAAATTGTATAAAAATAACAAAAAAAATTAGGAAATAATTGTAAAAATATTGTCTTTTAAAGTTTTTTTTAAAAATATCGAGCACTTAAAATTGTTTTCAAAAATGTAAAAATCGTACAAAATCACTGTTTATCCAAGATTTATCACAAATTAATAAAAATTGAATTTACATAAGTTTATTTAAAAATTTATAAAGATTTATCTAAAAGTTATATAATATTTATTTGAGATTTATCCAATATTTCTACAAATTAATGAAAATTAAATTTACAAAATGTTTTTCAAAAATTTACTTAAAGTTTACTCAAATTATACTAAATATTTATCCAATGTTTACTAAAAGAATAATAAAAGTTGAATTTATACAAAATTTATTTAAATATTTATCAAGATTTACCCAAGAGTTATTCAAGATTTATCCAAAATTTATCATAAATTAATGAAAATTGAATTTATAAAAGATTTTTCAAAAATCTATTTAAAATTTATTCAAATTATATCTAATATTTATCTAATATTTACAAAAAAAATGAAAATTGAATTTATATAATGTTCACATAAAGATTTATCAAGAGTTATCTAATATTTACCTGAGATTTACCCAATGTTTACCACAAATTAATGAAAATTGAAGTTATAAAATATTTATAAAAAATTTATTTAAAGTTACTCAAGTTATATCCTAAATTTACCCCAATGTTTATTAGAAAATTAATAAAAATTAAAGTTATACAAAATTTATCCGAGATTTACCTAAAATTTATTCAAGATTTACTCTAGATTTATCCACGAATCTATCCAAGATTTACCAAAGTAAATAAATTTAATTAAGTTAATTAAATACAAATTTATATTTTTTTTGTAATTGAAGTTTATCCAGGGATGATAATTAAATTAATTAAATTCAAGTTTATATTTTTTATAATTAGGTTAATTAAAAATAAATAAATATATGTATAAAGATAAATATTAGTTTTGTAAATTAATAAAATTTTTAATTCATGTTTAAAATATAAAAAAATGATCATTTTATATTTTAATTAAATAAAAAATATATTAAATATATATTAAAATCTAATATTTGAAAAATAAAGAAAATAGGTAAAAATAAAAATACAGAAAATAAGAATGAAAACAAGAAAAATTTGTGGGTAAAATTAAAAAAAAAAAATTTACAATTCAGGTGACGGGCCCAAATTTCCCAAACTTCTTACGCTCGGATTTCAATATTGGGCCATGCCAAACCCATAACAAACCCCATTTACGTATGGTCTTCCTCCTCTGGCTGTGGTGTGTACCAATGAAAGACTGATGATCGCGTGATTGAGCAAAGATGGAGCAATCGGAGAAGGAATCTATAAAAGAAGCATCACAGGAGGTATCAAGAGAGTTCAAAACCCTAATTAATGATGAAGATTTGGGTTCCCTCAAGCAATTGCAGCACCTTATGTACTTCCATTCTCTCTGATACTTTCTCCTCCTTTTCATCATTGAGTTTGTTCTCTTGGATTCGTGCTTAGTCGTATTTAGGCTTGCACTTCCTTAATTTGATGTTTCTGTTAGTCTCTTGCTCTCATCTATCTCATTTCAATCTGGAAAGAACTTAAACTTTTACCGACTTCTGTTTGTTTGGAAGAGTAAAATGAACCAAAACTTTGGCATTCGCATATGTATGAAATTGGTACCAAAATTTTGGAGTTTATTTTAGATCATGTTACCAAGCTGATGTGGATAAGGAATTTGCTGATGTGCCAACTGAATTTACTGGCTGCTGGATTTACTGGCGTGGATGCCGAAAACGTTTTAGTAATTTGATACACTAAAAAAAGTTTTAGGCACAAAAAATACATTTTACCCTTGTTTGGAATTGATTGATTGCTAATTAAACAAGATTGTTATCTGTCTGCTGTAATTAACTGACTGTCATTAAATGGCAGATTAGGAAGGTTGCAGGATAGCAATGCTGTATTGACTCATTTTAATGAGTATTCAGAGCACTGCTTCGCTGAGGTTTCTGGTGATTTTTCAAGAAATACTCGTTTGTTGAAATCTATGAAGTCTGATCTTGACTACATATTCCAGAAGTTAAGGTACTTGTATTACTTCATTCTTTCTCAATTATTGGTATTGGTGTTTTTACAATGAAGGTGCTCTTATCTGGTGGAGCTTTGGAAAGTTAATTGTCCTAAGATTCTTTTATGACTATTTGGAAGTTCTAGCAACAACACATTTAATAGACTGTTTGAAATGGTTTAATTTGATGGCAAGGGTTAGAGAATTATGCTGGTGCCTAGGGTTTGGAATGGTGAAGCAATGGAATATCATGACCATGTATTTTCCTCTAAATGGAGTTATCCTGTTTAACTGTTTCACTTATGTGAAAATTATAAATTTGGAAAATTGCTATTTGCCCTGTAGTTTGATATAATACACTAGTATCTCCCTGAGATTTGAATTATATACGATTTGTCTCGTATAGTTTGACATAATACACTAGTACCCCTTGAGGTTTGAAATTATACTATTTACCCATGAAATTTTAACATATTGCATTAATACCTTTTTGCAAGTTTGAATTATTGTACCAATACCCTCCTAGCAAAAGCGAATATTCTTTTTTATTAGTGTATTATATTCTTTTTCAAACTTTAGAGGAGTATTAGTGTATTATGTTAAACTACATGGAGCAAATTGTATATTTTTTAAACCTTAAGGAGATATTAGTGTATTATGTTAAATTATAGGAAATAAATAGTAATTTTTCCTTATAAATTCTATGAGATTCCAAGCCGGTCTATTAAGCAATGGAAGCTTGTCTCTGTTGAAAATAAATTGTGAAAACCCCACATGGGCATGCGGGCACTCGTGCCTGCAACAGAAAAGAAAAGGGGAAACAATTGGGTGGGAAGAAGCTTCCGACTTTCTTTTCTTGGCTACCAGTTGGTTAACAATTATCTATAAAAAAATTGAAAGAATCTCAGGATTCGCAATCATGGTAACTTTCCATGCATGATAAAATCATGAATTAGATTACACATTCCAATAGTTACTCTGACTTGTTTGTTGGACAATGGTGCTTTAGACTGAATGGAGATCCCTGTCAATATGAAAATATGGATAACATTTTGCTCACTCTGTAGGTGCGATTGGTCTGTAGACTAGAAAATTTCTTCTACCTAGTCTAAAATGTACAGGCCTACCCTGGATTTTAGTGAGTGGGGACTCCATTTTGGAGTTTGTACCCTTGTTTCTTTCCTCAGTTGTTCTTTCATTGTAAGTTTATTGACTTTTGTTCATATTGTGCACGTTTTGTGGTCTAATCATCTTTCTACTTTGAATCTAGACTTAAGCATGATCCTTGTTTCTTTTCTTCGCATTTTAGGAGCATGAAGGCCAAAATTTTGGATATGTACCCAGATGCATTTCCAGATGAATCCATGCAGGAAGTGCTTGACAGAAGACCTGACCTTGAAATGCCTTAATAGCATTTAGTATTTCACGTATTAGTAACCAAAATTTTTAGAAGAAAACATGCTAGAGTAAAATTCAGGAGTTCTATTTCTCGGTGGTGTGGTATTGGGGTTGTGGTTGTGGTGAGTGGGTACATGGGTGATTGATTATATGGAACTTAAGATTTCTCACAGATGGTTTCATCTGTTAAGAAACACGTGGAAGAAGAGAAAAAGGAAGATAGAATCTTATACCCACTGTACTTACAAGGTCAAACCACCTTACATAAATGTATATATATCTTTACTCTCTCCTCATGGAGATTGGTGGCTTCCTACAATTTCCACCAATTCAACCTACTGGTGAAGTGAAAATTAATTCTTGTGCTGAAAGGAAGTTGTGCTTTCAAATTTGTACGTTTTGGAGTCAAATTTTGGACAGAATGATAAATTCGAGGTACCTTATTCTGGTTTATAATGCTGCTTTATGCCATGGAATAAGAATGTATTTGAGCCCTTTATTTCTACTATTAAAAACAAAGATTGATAGGGTTTAAGTTGCTCATCTTTAGTATCACATCCTCTTAAATTTGTGTCAGTTTCTATTTCCCTTGGTTTTTCATGCTTGTTCTGGAAACAGCTATTCCTTGTGATTCTCTTAAGTTGTACCCTTATGATATGGTTTGAATCACAGAATTTGTTTTTCGTCTTCTAAAATTTTGTTTGTATTATGTAGATATATAAGTAAATATGGTTTTTATAATTGTCAGCCTGCCATTATTTTCTAAGTTTCCGCTATCATGGCAACCACTGAATGGTTTTAGCCTAATGCAAATGTCATAGGCATACATACAAATTTTCGAGTAATTTAGGACACCACTTGACGCAACTGAAGGGTTTGGAGCCATTAATCTTCACCTTTACTATCAGAATGTGGTGATTGAAAGAATAGAAAGTAATTGGATTTGAAGAAATAAAATTCTGAATTGAGGAAGAAAAAAATATACAATAAGGAAATTGACTATAGTAGTTGGGACCATATAGCTTATCAGGAAGTGCAAGAAAAAGCTTAAGCTAACAAACAAAACACGCTTCTTATTATAGCATTCTTCATGTCCTTGTTCGACTTCACTCAGGCCATTCTTTTCATAGCCTCCTCTATCTATCTCTCATGCAATGCTTCTCTCCTTATCATGCAAAAAACATACAGGATAAATTACTAAAACACTCCGGGGATATTTAGTTGAATACACTAATTAATTCTTTTATTTTTTAAAATACATTATAAAGTTTTTCATATTTAGTTTAATATACTAAAAAACCATTTGTTAATTTTGAATAGAATATTCTGTTGATGAACTAGAATATTCTATTAATCAACTAAAAAAAATGCCAAATATACTCTTATTTATATTTTGATTAATTTGACATTTAGTTAACTTAAAAAATACATTTAAAAAAAGAATAAATTTAACATTTTGGTATTAAGTTGATGGTTAAAAATTTATTTGGTATTTTTTTGATGTTTTTTAAAATAAAAAAAATGGCAAATTTGATATTTTGTTTATTTTTAATAAGTGTATTAAATTAAATTTAAGGAATTTCATAATGTATTTTCAAAAATAAAAGAATTAACTAATGTGTTAAACTACCAAATTTTAGGTGTCTTGGTACTTTATCCAAACACATATGAACGGACTTGTACTTCCCCATAAATACACAGAGAAATTAACAGAGAGATAGAGAGCAGCAACAATGGTGGGGGGTCCATCAACACGGAGTGAGTGAGAAAGAGAAAACAAAGCTCAGAGGCAATGAAGGGCTATCACCACCAAAATCCTAAGGACATGGTGATATTAATGAAGTCCTCAGGGAACTTTGCTAAGGAGGCTGGCTGGCCTGTTGAGCCTGATGGCAACACCTACCGCTACAAGGTCCTCCCCCACCTTTTCTCTATATCCATTTTTATTAAGATATCTTCTGCGGCTTCCCCTGAATTTCTACAAAGATGTGATTTTTGAACTGATTTGATTTTGCTTGTTTTCTTTCTAATTAAGATTGAGGACCGCTGCCCAACTTGTGGAACTCCGGCAAATAACACAAGCAGCACAACACCCACCACCAGCTGCACTGTCATTGCCGGAGGTGGAGCCGTAGTAGCTGGTGGGGAGTGCTCAACTACCACATCACCTCGTTGCATTGATCCCACCAACAATAACCATATTGAGTCTACCACCACCCCCACTTCCTCCACCTATATCCGTGCTGATGGTTCTGCTGGTGGTGTAGACATGAAAATCCCTCTTCCATTCTACATGTACAGAGGACTTGCTGGCGGACTCAACCACCCCACCACCACCAAAGCAAGGGCGGTCTAAGGTGGACTACAGGTGGCTATTCCAAGTCGTCGTCATCAGCAGCTGCAGCAACAAGGAACATACATGCAGGAGACGAGGACCTCCAACCACAATACCCCTGTGGGGTCTCCTATGCCTGCACCGTAACAACTGGCACTCTGGATAATTTAAATTCCAAATTTGCCCTCAACTGACCCAAGTTGCTCACATTTTACATATCGTTACAGAGAAGCAAACAGAATCAAAATCATATTTAGTTTTTTTTTTTTCCCTATATCAGGTAACTAATTTTTGTGACAAGCTGAGCAGAGGACATGCTTTTTTGGCCTTGAATGCAGAATAGTAAGTCCACTAGTGCTGTTGCAAGTCATTTTAGATTAATTCTTGAAAAAACAAATGGGATGCCATTCGTTTGCCGGGATAAAGAAACCAAATATGTTTAGTTTTTAAATTGCAAACAAGCTGGATATAATAATTTTCCACCTTCATTGACTACAAGATAGTTAACAACAGTCATAACTTACAGTTTTACTTCTAAGTTCCAAAAACACATACAGCTTGTAACTTCACTCTATATTTTAATTTGTCACTACCAAAAAGGGCAGAAGTGGATAAAATTTGCTCTCTTGTCCATATGATTGTAAATGTTTGCTCATGCAACTACCAGTTATCATAGTTTGAAAAACAGTTTTAACTCCACCTATCTTGGCAAGATATTCAAACAAGTCAGAAACCAGGGATTTCACCTGGCACAGGAGCCAATTCATTGTTACTGAATTTCTCCTCATCATAGAAAGTTGCACGAACCACATTACCTCCAAAGTACCGACCATCAAGATCGATTAATGCTTTTGTTGTTTCTTCTGATCTCTCAAACTGTATAAAAATTCTTACTGCCTCATCTCGGGGGAAGTTTGGTTCAGTAATCTCAAATATGAGAACCCGAGTAACTGTGCCATACTTTGCACACTCAGATCCAACCTCATCTTCCAGCTCATCATCTACCTCACCAGGACCCACCTGCAAAAGAAAGCATAGGAAGAACAAGATCGAACTCCCATTTCTCAATCAACATCGTAAATGCTTAGCATCGAAAGAACATTTAATATTAAGACAAATATACACAACAGTTTCATATTCTTCAAAGAAACAACCTTGAAGAACAAGAGCCAAATGACAACTGCACGACAAAAATCTAACTCAGTTTTGATGAGCATAGCATAGGTGGTTATTAAACTCTAGAACATCAATTGTTCACAGTGCAAAACAATCATCCACTGAAAGAGAGAAAACAAACTGCTAGTCATGCAATAAATTTTACAATAAATTTACACTTAGGCGCAGGAGGAGAGAAAAAAACTATAGTCAGAAGAACTTAGGAGCTGTTTGTTTCAAGTAAAAAGAGCCTAGGAATGGGAAAGAGAATGGTTCATTCCCTTATTTACTGTTTGGTTTATCAAAAAAAGAGTAGGAATGGGAATCCCATTAACCTAGGAATGGGAATCAGTGATTCCCTACCATATGCCCCTCAATCACCATTCGGCTCACTTATTTGTTTGAAGTTTTTACACGATTCACCTCAATTTCTTCCCCTTTACATCAATGTAGTACTGGACCTATTTAATTTAGTTGAAAAATCTCATTTCTTAATTTATTGCTCATCTCTGCTGAGTTAATATATAGAATATATATTTAATATATAATAATAAATATAATCATAATAATTTAAATAATAATATAAATATAAATTTTATAAAAATAATAAAAAATATAATATATATATATATATGTCAGTCTTAAAAACGTTATTATTAATATAATTATTTTTTATCACAATAATTTTTAAAATTACATATACATTAATTCACATTCAAAAGTTTAATCAACATATATATACAAGTGAAATTTCATTCCCATTCCTTGATAAAGAAAATGAACCAAACAATATCCTAAAATCAATCATTCCCATTTTCATTCCCATTCCTACTCTTGAACCAAATGGGTCCTTAGTTGATCTTTCAAAATCATCAATTAACTTCCAAATTTTGTATCAAGCCACCACCTGCTTTATCAGATGCATCAAATAACTCATCTTAGAGGGCAGCAGGTCAAGATCAGAGGATGGGTGGCCTCTAATTTGCACATATGATTTCTCATACATGGCTAATGGCTGCATCAGGATGCTATATAGCTCCTCATTGTGTAAAGCTAAATAGCTCCTTTAGAGAAATGACTTACTACATCTATCCTACATTATCAGGCATGTAGTCTCCCTACGAGTCAACATGACTCCTGGGCTTCCATCTTCTGCTTCCCTGTGACATATAATTATGCAATCCAACTAGAACAACTATCTACGTGTTATAGAAAAGCAAATAAATTTACCACTAATTACTACCCCCATTCCCAAATCTGCAAAAGATCAGATCAAATCATGCTAAAGTTTCCAAAAGAACAAAACAAATGAAAAATCAACAATTTACTCCAGCAATCTGAATGGGTGGAAACCTCTACTCCCAAAAAGATTTTATTTTTAACTCATCCAAACTTCCTTAACTGCTAAAATAGATGTCGATAATCAGAATCTATTACTAATAACAGTTATAAGATTCCCAAAATCTACAATCTTTCATGACCTGCAAAAAATCATGTAGAGCATGCATCTGGAAAGCATACTTTACAAGCCCAAATAGCAACCTTCAAGGTGATATAGGAAAGCAAGAACAACAAAATGATGAGTGGAAAGGAGAAATAAACAAACAATAAAAGCAAATGGAGGGTCGAAAATTAGGTGCTTCACTGGTTGTCAAGCAATACAACTCTAAGAGTAGCCTAAATAACCAGGAGAATTAGAAATTGTAAAACAGTAGAGCCAACAGAACAAACTATTTAACATTAAAACACAATATGTTTGAATTTCTCATTCTAACCGAAGTGCCAGTGTTCCCTCTTCCTATTCCCAATAGTCAATAAATGTAAGAAATTCTTCAAATCCATTACCCAGGTTATGCCTCAACATGAGTCTTTTAAGAGCCTACCCAGGAAAAATGCCAATTTACTCGTCACCACAGCAACACCGAAGCTTAGTTTTAATATTGCCATAGGCTTGACTTATTGAATTACCAATTTGCTAAAATAGCTGAATCTATCCTATTCTTGCACTATTGCGATCAAACATTACAAAATCAAATGACCACAAACAAAAGTTGTCAGACAGTTTTCAAACACTTGCATACTAAACAAAGCTGAACGCATAAATACCATGTTCCTGAGAAGCAAAACCCGAGTAGGCGGTCCATTAAAATTGACGCTCTTCACCTTCTTGTCTGGCTTTGTCTCACTGGCATTCACTATCACTCCAGCTCTACGATCAGTCTTCTTTGCCATTAATGGTGTTGTAATACCCTGCTCCTGCTTGCCGAGCCCTTGTCCCTCCTTCCAACCCATCTTTGCCATCATCCTCTGTGCGGCAGTCATTTGTCCACCAGAACCGACACCCAATCCACCAGTTTCCGACTTACCAATGCTAAATCCGTCCCCAATACTTGGGGGCGAAGGCGATCTTGGGATGGCACCACTCATCGCAGCCCTCCTCTTCCAAGCCTCCTCCCCAGTAATACTCCTATCCCTATCCCTATCTCTCTCCCTCTCTTCTCTCTCCCTCCTCTCTCTCTCCTCTTCCTCTTGCCTCCTCTTCCCAAGTTCCCTCATCCTCTCGGCCTCCAATGCTTTCTTCTTCTTCTCTCTCCTATACTCTTCATAGTCGTTGGGTCTCGCTGGATCGTACTCCTCAATTACCACAGAAGTAACTCCGACGAGCGCTGGCTGCAACGGCTCTTCCGGTACAACAGAAGCCATAGGAGCCATCGCTGGTGACGTTAGAATTTTGGATGCAGAGTTTTGGGATTTCGGATGACTTTTGGATTTGATAATAGTCTGCGGCGTCGCCAAGGCTGCGGAAGGTTTACGGAGAGTGGGCGGCGCCATTAAGGTACTACTAGACCATACCGTGGAAGCAGTGGAAGTGGATTTTTCCTCTTCCGCAGACGACGGCGGAGGTAGGTCTCCGTACAACCCACCCAACATTTTTCCTCCAGAGGCAGTTCACCCAAGTTTCCGATTCCGATAATCCAATAAATGCCCTAACAAAAGAAATCAAACCCTGAAGAGAAATTAAGATATGAGATTGATCAAACTATTGGAGTTCTCAACACAGCCAAGAGGCCCGAGATAGGAGCACACAGTCTCAACTCTGCTCGACATTTGGGTTTTAATTAGGCTGCAGCTCCTGAATTTTTTTCCTCAATTTTGCCCCCAATCAATTTTTGAATCCGGTTGTTTCTTTAATGTTATTTTTAGATTAATTTGCTTCGTTTAACATTTCAAAAATATAATAAATAATCACTTTATATTTACATCTAATGGCTGAATTTTATTCTATCTTTTTGGCTGTTATACCAGTATAAAATAGTTATTTATTATTTTTTTAAATGTTAAAATAAACAAATTAATCTAAAAATAATGTTTAGGGAATAATCCAATCCAAATACTGATTTAGAAGATAAATTGAAAAAAATAAAAAATTTCCTCGAACTCTCTATAATTTATACCTTTTAATTATTATATGATGTTTACCAATTTTTGCTCCGATCAGATTTAATTTAGAAACCGAAAATTAAGTTCAATAGAAGAAAATCGGGTTCAACCAGTGGGTCGAACAAGCTGACCAAAGCCTGGTTTTATAACGTGTTTGCCATTTTGTTTGGAAAAAGTATATTTTAGAAAAAAATTTATATTTTTAGTTTTTTAAAATTTGAAAACTGTTGTTAGATGGAAATAAGTAAATAAATATTTTTTCTAGAAGCATATTTAAAAAAGACATATTTGAAAATCGGTTAATTAAATCAAAAAAAATTCATAATATTGAACAGTAATTCCAAATATATCTATAATAAAAGTTTTATGTTACAAATTATAATTTAACTACTGAGCTGTTATGCATTCCATAATTAGATTACTATCAATATAATTTACCTGAATTTAATATTATTGTTTGATATTTTAATAATATTAAAATAATATTTGGTAAAGCATTTCAATTAGCAACAAATGGCTAATTCCAGTTTTAAATTTTATTTTGAAGTTTTTTTTTTTATCTAACTTGTAGCCGATTTAATTTAATTTTATATTTGTATTATATTATATTTATAAATTTTATTGATTACAAAATATTTATTTCTGTCAAATTAATTTTCCTAATTAATAAATTTTTTATAATTACAAATAGTTAAACTAATTATTTTGTTTTTAAAATAATACAAAAAAATTTTAATTGATATACATGCTATTTAATATATTAAGTATAAATTATGTTTTTCCTTCCCTTTGTAATCCAAAAAATTATATATATATATGTATATATAAATTTTTATTCATAATTAATTATTTTTATTATCTTAATTATAATAAATACTTGTATCAAATAATATTATTTGGTTTAATCATACATACAACATATAAAAATATATATTTTTATACAAAAATAAATTGTATCTATATTGATAATTTTATTTCCTAATACCAATAACTCAATTAGTTTTATTAAACATTAATATCAACATGCTATCAATTATCAGTTATTCATTGTACTCAATAGTTAAACTAAACATACTTTAATATACTTCAAAAAGTTTGAATGAAAAATGAGAATTTTACAACAAAAATAAAATGTTGAAATGAATCCCTCACAAAATATTAGAAAAATATTAATATAGTTTTGCATTTTAATATTTAAGGGATAAATTTCTTTTGTATCATAATAGTTCCTTGTAGCTTCATATTTTTAAAAAGTTGGCAATGTAATTTCTAAAAATTTTAATATAATTTGCCTTTATGTATCCAAATGCAAAATCACATACTTTATGTTGAAAAGACAAATTTTGAAACCTATTTACCCGACTACAATCACATCACATGATACTTTATAACCACAGCATTCATAGCAAGCTAAGGGATTTAGAAAAAGCTCAGAGAGTGTTTGATTCTAACTCTTCATAACAATCCATAATTTTTCTTATCCAACAACTGATAGATAATTATTTAATAAATAGCAGCTTGCAGTCGTTTGAAAAGCTCCATTTTGTAGCTTTTTTTAAATAGCTGAAACTTTTTCAAATACAAATACCAAATTACTCTTATACTAAATTTTATATATATATATATATATAACAAATTTTTTATTTTTTATTTACTCAGCATATATTTTTTTGAAAATTTATTATTATTATTATTATATCAAATAAGTAATATTATTTTATTTATATAGTATAAAATAATGTATGTATTGAATTACTTAAATGATCTTATTGGTAATTTTATATCCTAATAACTATTGTTCAATTATTTTTACCAAACAAGTACTAAACTATTAGCATCCACCAGCAATTAGCTAGTTTCAATAGCTAAACCAACGGAACAATAAGCAGGAAAAGAAAAATGTCCACATGTTTCTTTTCCAAGAATGCTGCATAAAACAAAACAGATAATTTGCCTAAGCTTCCCAACAAAATTGTTCTGCTCGAGTAGTTAGACTGTGAAATCACTCATTCTGTTCTCCAATCAAACATGAATATTTGCAGGCCACGTAACAATGCCAATATACCTAAATGTTCAATGAGCCAAATACAATTTATCTCCAGAAAATTACCAAAAAAGAAGGGGGGGAGGGGGGAAGATGTGCATATATGTGTTTTTATGTCATCCATGACTGACTCTGCTTGCAACCTCCCTCCCAAAAAAAAAAGGCCCTAAAATATAAAGGAACATAATAGCTCAACTCGCATTTGTTGTCACAGTGTGCAACCTATAAGAAAGACTGAATATCCAGTTCCAGGAAGGAGCACGGATCATGAATGTCGAAGCTGTTCAAAACCTAAGGAAGATATTGAAGGTTGCATGTTAAACAGCAAGAACACAGCATGAAAATTGCTGAAAATATAATATATTTGATCTGGATGAAGAATGATATTGAAGAATTGGAACTTCAATTAGAAAAAACATAGGAGAGGGTTTTTGAAGTGACATGGGAAATCCATGGCACAAACATATATAGGTCAATTTGTTTCATGAGAATTCATATAAAATGATAATTACCTCAGGGTGCACGATACCAAAAACACCAATGCGCTTCCCCTTGTAAATGATGCTGGCTTGTCTACCCGGAAGAAATTCAGGTGCCTTCAGGAAATATCAAGGCCACAAAAATCTCAGAACCAAAAACCAAAGAAGCACCTTGAAGAAACTACGACATGGTTAAGTACTTACATTAGAACTCTGAATATAATACCCTGTGTTGTCTCCAATTGGTACAAAAGGAGTTCCCATTACTTCCATAATCCTATCCACCAAGGAATGAATCAACTACAAACAAAGAAAAATATAATTTCTTTTAACTTCAATGAGTTACTACAAAATCATAAGACAGGAAATGAACTTTAGTAAATAAATTTGATGTGCAAAACCAACCCAAAACCCCACCATAACATATAGAGCATGAAAGTATGGGACTTTGTTTATTTTAATTTCCCCCCATCAGACAGATCATTTCATTTTTTTTATTTCTTAATATTCAGTCAGTGATAGTTATGCCTATCGCTTCTCCAAAGAGAATACTCAAGAAAATAAAAGGGCACTAGATATCTCCCTGAACAATTACATCCACAAAATGAAGGTCCTTAATGACATTCCTGTAGCAGCTTAAAATATAAATTTCCGGACAATATAGTTTTCTTGAGAACCAATATGATGTTTTTGTTCAGTAATTTCCAGAAGGTCCTTCACTAAAAACTCAACAGGACAGGTGAGCACTTCTATTCTTGTATGTAAGAGAGGGAAGAGAGAAAGAGAGTCAAGTATACCAGAGACACGACAGAGTATAAATAATAAAGTATGAAAAAAAAAAAATAGGCAAAGGAGGAGGTTAAGAAAATCAGAACTTCAATATCTGAGATTATTCTTCTAAAAAATATCATTGATAGCAAGAAAGTTCTACCTCAAATCCTGAGTTTGTGCTACAATATAGGGCTGCAAGTAGGCGACGATTTGCTGCACCGACATCTTTACTCTCATCCAGCAGTACTATATCACCAACTTCAAAAATCTAGGGCCAATTCAAACATGGAGTTATCCACATATGCACAACATACATGAAAATCATGGATAATTTTTACATTTTGAGAGGGTAGAGTGGAAGAGAGGCACTCAATACATTGCAATTGTATAATAATTCTCACAATATATAACTTATAGCAGCACCATGGAGTTATAAGAAGATGTCTATCGACATATCATGTTCAAATAAAGAAGTGCATACACACGGATTAAAGTTACACCTCTCCTCCACTCCACAGTCCACATCCAACTTGCTCTGAATCAATCAACATTTCATTCTAAACAAAATTAGCACCCTATAAATAGTTATTCAGATACTTCCCTCCTACATAATAGGTGGGGTCCAAATTGTGTACCAGACTATCAGGAATATTATCATACTTCACCAATATTAAACATGGCCCAGTACTAGAATAATTATATTTATATTGAATTTGCTAGGCGTTAAGTTTGTTCATTCAAAGAAAATACATAAAATTCTTTGTGGCAACAAAGTCTATTAGAGAACCAGGAATTAATACCTTTATTGGTTTTGGATGGTCTTTATTATGTCCAACCACTTTCAAAGCACCAGGCAAAAGGCTGGTTCGAACAACCTATGCAAAGGAAAGTAAAAGACATAATTTGAATAGTAAAAATCAAGTCTGTATTGTTCAAGTCTATTAAATAGTTAAGATGAAGTCTGGGACTTTTATTAAGTAGGTTTTCATACGTCATGTGCAGCATTTAACACCATAAAATTCAAAATTAATGGTTCAAGAGACAGTGAGTTTCTAATTAATAACATCAGGCCAATTGTAGAATTTATAGCAATGTCTAATATCTTCATACTGAATGCTCTCAAAGGCTACACAAGCTAAAATATTTCAAAGAAGGATTAAGATAATAAATTCTGAATATTGAAAAAAAAATATACATATCATAAGATATTAACACAACCCAACTGTCAAGTTAAAGACGCACAGTTTACCCAAAAGGTGGCCACTTTTTTTTTTTTAGTTTTTACCAAAAGGAAAAAAGTGCAAAATATAATTTATCTTCACAACAAAATGAGTTTTGGTTAAACCTCTCATCATGGGAAAACAGAACAAAATGAATTCCTCAAGAAGTATTAATAGCCAAATAAAACAAACGCACCCTAACATGAATTGCCTGGTGGCCTTCAACACATTAGTAGAGTATATTTCACCTCAAGTTTTCCTTCAATGCCTATATTTTGCTTGTCTACCAAAAACAAATCCCCTGAATATATTATTTGGAAAAAATATATAATGGGGTATATATACCTCAAAATCAGAGGAGCGAGGATTTCCAACAATAACGGCAGTTGATCCATCATCTTCTCTATTTAACATGGCAAAATTCTCCCGATAAGAAGATAAAATCCAGGTCAAAACCTCTGTAAACCCATTCATGGCAACCTAATAAAGCAAATAAAAATAAATAGGAGAATAGCAGCTCCTACTGACAATAAAGTAGCTGATTGTGTGTGTGTGGTGTGTATCTAGAGGAGACATGAACTATCATTCTGATACCTCCACTCTGATAAGATCCTCAAGCTGGTTCAAGGCTAATGGCCTCAATGATGGTAGCCTTCTTTTAGGAATATTATTGTAACCATAAGCAATTGCAACATCCTTGAAAGTAAAACACCCTATCATTAGCAACACAAAGTACACCGGGTGCAAAAGATGATAAGCAACTGCAACCAAAATTACCTCCATAACATCACATGGATGAAGAACATCACTTCTGGATGGTGGTATAGATACAATGATGTCACATTGGTCATCACCTGATACAGAATGCTCAGCCCGCAATTGCATCCTATTTAACAAACCGGTAACCTAAAGAATAAGGATAGAAAAATACAAATCATAATGTCCATGGTCATTATTAATTTCAGTATGTGGAACAGACAAAGAAAAAATCTAAATTGGAATGTCACAAGTGACAACACAGAAAAAAAATAGATAATATAAGAGCCATAAAGCAAGCTAGATGCTCAAACATGGCTACCAAGTGGAGAACACACAGACACCTATGTTGCTTGAATTCAGGTACAGGTATCAGACAGGAGTACATATCTAGAAGTCCGACTTCTTACTTTTTAAAATTTAGGATACATAAATACAGCTTAAAAGGATCCAAAATTAGGATTCGGATATGGAGATACGTCTATACACATATAAAAATATTAATATTTTCCATTATTATATATAATAATTTAAGTAATAAGATTGATCAAATTATAACATTTAAATTTCTAAACAAAATAAAATTGCAATACTTCATTTCACTTTAGGATAAAATATTTCGAATTACAAACTTGAAAGTCCGAAGTCCAAACCACAATGACAAACAACAAAATGATATCACATAACTTAAAAGTTTAACAGATTAGCATCAAACAAACTATTAATGAGCAAAAAAATTCTAGTGCCCATGGTACAAGTTCGAAGTTTCTAGTGCTTGGAGAAAATAGTCATATCCACTCTTAAAGTGAAGGATCCGGCAAGGATCCCATACATCCATATCATATCCTAAGGACATGGGTACTTCATTTTTTAAGTGTCCAAGTTACATAGTACTCAAAATTCTTGACAGTGCATTTATTTATCTGCATTTACATGCCTCAACCATTTTGGATGACTTCTCCTTAAGGACACTTGCCGCATAAAATGAAGAAATCTAAACAGATTGGACAAAGATCCAATCTAACAACTGCTGACTAGATTCTTGTCAGAATATGTTTCTAAATCAGGCTCTGGCTGAAACACCACTAAACAAGCCTTCAGTTTCTTTTCTCAATAGAAAAAGGAAGCACTGGAAAATTGTCCTTATTAAAAATTTTGAAGCACATTTGAATAACATGGGAGAATCCTTCCTTCAGAAACAGAACAGGCTTAAACTCATTACCATTTTGCATGTCAGATCCAAGTCTAGTCATGATCAAAATTCAAAAGCATAACCAACACATTTAAGCAAAAATTTTAATAGGCAATGATGAGTATCTGAAATGGCACATTTCACCCTTTATACATATTAAAGTGCAGGCTGCGCACAAATTAACTAACTGAAGTAATCAGAAATGCATATGCGAAGAAATTTTCTATACCTCTTCTGCCTTCAAAGACACCCCAATTTTTCCAGTAATATATGATAATGGAACTTCCATATTATAGACAGATAAGTCAGGATAGATATATGACTTCCCATCAGAATATATCACTTCAACAGGTTCCACCTCAAATTTTTTCTTACAATATGCCGAAAAAGTTGTTACCTGGGGAAAAAAATTTACTGAGAAAGAGGGGCAAAAGGCAAGAAATACATCAGAAGAACTTAGTTCATTACCATTGTGTTCAAGACAATTTTTGCCTTTGTCAAATCAGTGGCTGTACATTCAATGAAAACATTCTTTGTCTCCAAGGTAATAGCTGAATGTTTCCCATTAATAATTGGGGGCAAGGATAAGACAGTTCTGCAGAAAGAAATTCAAATTATTTTATAAAAGGGTAAATTCCTGTAACCATAAAGCAAATTGTTATGGCCCATTAACTTGGAAAAGGTTACAAATTCATGCCTTTAACTCTAAACAGAGAACAAATAACACATAACTGAATAATATCCTATAAATGACAACAGTAAAAAATTATTAGGAAACATAAAACAAGAGGGATAACTATGGTTCCTGCTATTTTTTTTTTTTTTTCATTTTCTCTTTTAGGCAAGGCAAAATGTATCTGTTACTCTGTTTAGCACAAACTCATCCCTAGCCATACAGAAAATAACCATGGGGAAGGTAAATGAAATCAAGCATCTTTAGTTCAGAACAATTCTAAATCAAATTCTGAATAAAAGAAGTGAAAGTGAGATGAGGTTGTCAGTCATATAGCACCAATGCTATAATCAGGAAAGAAATTTCAAAATTTTTAAGACTACACAATTTCAATGAGAGACTATGCTCTAACCTTTTACTGTCAAACAAGACAGGGAACACAGGTGAGTTCTCAATTATGTGCAAAAACTTCTTCAACTTCAGATCATTCTCCTGTGATTCCCAAAATTCAATTTTAGAAAAATATATAAGGTAATTTAAATTCCAAACTCCTATCCTATGTGGTAAAAGAAAATCCTGTAAAGCACAAAACAAGAAATGTTTTTAAGCACCAAAAAAATGTCAATTAATATTGGAACTTAAGAAAAGCAATGTTGGATGTGAAATGCAGATGTATTGGTTTCAGCTTACCCGGTAATATTCCATCAGCTCATCAGCTTTGTAGCTCTTTTCCTAAATAACAAACCAAATAAATAATAAATTAAAAATAGTACCATTATTCATTAAACACTTGCAAACTATAAACCACAAAGCAGATGACAATACGTAAAGACACTAATACTAAAAAAACCCTAATTTGAGGATAGAAAATAAATGAAAATAGAAACAAATATCCTTTTAGATGTTTCACTGCAGTGACATACACTTCTAATTCTAACTAATATATGCTAGATGTCTTATGAGAAACAGCACATGCCTGTAGCAAACCGTCCTGCAGACCAGAAGGCGACAGATACATGCAGAGAATGAAGTATAAGGATTGATATGTGAACAACACTTGTACAAATACTAATGTCTAATAATACAGAGACTAATGGCTCTCTGTGTGCAGTTTAAACAAACTAAGTTTGAACAGAGCAAGTGCCATCACCTATTTATGCCATATAAAATTGTACTTTATCCAAATAACATGCACGTAATCTCAAGATAATTAACTTGCCTGTTTTAGCGGCACAAACTTGATGTGTTGAGGAGGCAAAGCCTGAAAATAAGAAGATAAAATGTGTTAATAAAAGGTTTAAGTTTATCGCACTTCAGTACATGATTTACAGGAATCAAAATGGAGAAATGAAATCTTAAATGAGAACAAGAATCATGCCAAACACGCATGGCTGTGATTTAATTAAAAATCTCAATAAAAAGCCTAATGAATTTCCAGCAAGCATAAAAACGACACTCTAAATACATCGTAGAACAAACTGGAAACAACATCATCAAGGAATTGTTAGGTCAAAGATTATCATAATGACCATTGCATTTCCAGTGCTTGACATGATCCATTGGCACTGAGACTAAATGCCATGCTGAAGTTTCCCCCATTTGCAACCAAGGAAGTAGAATCTATAGCCATCATCACATGATTATGGTCCTCTAACAAAGTACTTCATTCGCAATAATATTGTAAATGCACATAATTATGAAATCACGAATGAATAAGAATTACAGAAGCCCACCTCATAAGTGAAAGGACCTTTTAACTTATCTAAGTCATGAGTCCCAATTGCAACTAATGTTCTTCGCCTGCAACATGAATAGGATATCAACAATACAAGGGAGGAAAAAATGCATTCCAAAATGACAAAACAACAAAAAAATCAGACTGTTACCTGCAAATGTTTTGATGAAGTTTGTCTTGTAGATCTATGAAGCTGTTGTAAATTGCTTTATCAAATGTAATATCTCTCAAAACAGCACATACAACATAAGGACGAATAGATGATGTCTACAGTAAGGAAAAGAAAACTCCGATGACCCACAAAATAAATTGGAATGATAAATTAGCCATGGTTGATTTGTGTGTAAAAAGATAAAGGAAATACCTCTGCTTTTACATGCATCTTATGCATCGATTCCTTGCTAATGTTGACAAGAGTATATGATGGTGTCTTGTCATCCTTATTGAAAATACGGAGGGCTTGAGCAAGCCCCTCAAGGCAGAGCAAATCATATCTAAGACAAAATAGTTGTGAATACTCTTTTGTATCTACTTTCACTAATACCAACAATTCAATAAAACAACCTTCAACTCAAATGAAAATCTCGAAAGCAAATAAGTAAGCAGGCTAAAATTAAGTACCTGTTAGCAGGAACTTCAATTTTATAAATTACTTCTTCACCATCATTTTCATTTCCTGTTTCTTCTTCATGTCTCTCTTTCCTACTCATGGCCTCATTAGTCGTCTAACACAATAAAAAGTTTTACATTTCTGATTTTATACTGAAACAATAATTTTTGGGAGAAAAAAAGAATAACTAATCTACATAAATCTAAATTTCGAAAAGGTAGAATGAATAGCTTACCACATCGTCAAGCTCGATGCCAAAACTGAAGCAAAGATC
The DNA here is from genome assembly GCA_949630135.1 of Balakata baccata. Taxonomy (NCBI): domain Eukaryota; kingdom Viridiplantae; phylum Streptophyta; class Magnoliopsida; order Malpighiales; family Euphorbiaceae; genus Balakata; species Balakata baccata. The sequence continues at coordinate 68,799 of CATIWF010025965.1, forward strand.
CTCAAACTCCTCCTGGGCTACAATTTAACATACAAAAAAACCAGATTTTTTGTAAAAACAATGCACAAAGAAACAGGGAGCAAAAGCAAGAACAAGCGACTTTGTTGCCTGTGTTTTAATAAAATTGTAGACAAAAAGCAAGAGAGAAAGGGAGGAAGGAATACTATATTTTCTGCCCAGGGCTGCAAAAAGGTGGTCTCTAACGACATTCACGGTAGGCATGGTGACTCAGTCGTGAGTGAACAATATCTGTAAAACCCTTGCCACCCTCTGCGCTAGGCTTCAAAGAGAATTGGGTTAAATTAAACTATGGATAATACTCGGTAGAAGTGAGCATTGATCGGTTCAGTTAACCCATGGAACCGAATTTCGGCTGATGGAACCAAAATGAGGATAAAATTATTAACCAATCCCCAAACTGATATATTTCGTTAACCAACCAAATTAACCGAATTAATTCAGTCAATTTGGTTGCTTTTACCAACAATTGAATTTTAACATCAAAAGTCCACATTTAACATCAGCAGTTACCATCCCTAATTTTAACAACCTATTTTTGAATTTAATTCCACAATCAATCCAAATTAAAGTTCAAAAACATAAAAATTAACATAATTCAACACAAATAATTTGAAAATTACAAAAATTATAAAGGAAAAATTACAACACAAATAAACCAAAAATTACAATAAAAATTGTGTTATCACAATAAAAATTGCAGCAATGACTTCCCAGAAACCAAAATTCCAATGTGCACTCATATGTCATCTCACACTTTGACACTCATACGGTCATCTCACAAATGATAACCCGTAGAGCTGGCAATTTGGGACACTACATGAACTTAGACGGATATAAATTTGAATTTAACGGATATTGATAATAACTGTGTCAACATGATTAAAACACGAAAAAAACCGTGTCATAAATGAATTTTACCTGCTTAACCTGTTAAGACACGATTAAACACTACTATAATATTTTAAATATTTATAATACATTTATTTGTAATAAATTATGTTAAAATTAATTGTATTAGTATATTTTATATGTAAATAAATATAAATAAGTGTTGTATAGCATTATTTTTATAATTATATTAATATTAATGTATAATTATGTCTCATGTCATGTATGTATACACATGTAAACACATTTAGTTAACTGCGTCAAATAGTTTCGTGTAGTATAGTGGATATACAAGATATGACACGATTAGACGCGACACGAAATAAGACACAATAGGAAATAAGACATAATACAAAATACAACACGATACGATACGATTAGACACGACACAAATTGCCAACTCTAATTAACCCAGTAAGAACTATAAAATCAAATATCCCACTTTAAAAAGAAAAGTGGCAGATTCAGCTGAAAATAAAAGCCACATATATTCAACCAGCAAGCCATCAGTCATCAGCCTAACTAAATCAATTGAAAAATATATTAATGGCAAATATAACTATGGACTGCTATAATAAGTAGGGGTGAGCATTCGGTTGGTTTGGGTTTGAACTGAACCGAATTCATAAAAACCAAACCGAATAAAATTTAGGACCGAACCAAAATATTTTGATTCGATTTAATCAGTTTTATTAATTAATTTACTAAATTTAGATAAATTATAATTATAATTATATTTTATCAATTATAATTGATTAGAGCCAAACACTATAACTTTACTAATTATAACAAAATTAAACCAATTATCATAACTCTATCAATCATATTATATAAGTTATAATCAAATAACATAACTATAAATTACTATAAAATTAAAACAAAATAGCATAGATTATAATAAATTAATATAATTATTACTTAATCAACTACCATAATTATCATAAATTAAATTTAATTACCATAATTTTATGAATTATCATAAATTAAAATCAATTATCAAAACTTTATAAATTAAAATTAATTATTATAATTTATCAATTACTCTAAATTAAAATTAGTTAACATAAATTAAAATAAATTTTCATAAAATATTATAAATTATAATTTTGTATCTAAAAATTATAATTAAATCATTAAAAAAATATATAATATATATACAAATAAAATTTTGGATGGTTTAGTTTAATCGGTTTTCGAACATTTAAAACCAAACAGAACAATCCGAACTTTAAATGGAGAACTGAACATAATAAACCAAAAACCGAACAAACTAAACCGAATTTAATTTGGTTCAGTTTGGTTTTTGGTTTCGGATCGGTTTTTGCACACTCCTAATAAGGGATTTGAATCAATTAACTAAATCCAATAATTTCAGAATTAACTAAATCCAGTTTCACAATTGACCGAATTAAAAAAAGAGCATCACATAATTTCATAATTAATTAAATCCAATTAATTTGACAGTTAACATATTCTCAGAGTATCCATTAAATTCCATTCCAATTTCTTCTTCCATTAAATATAATTAAGCAATAAGAAAATATCGATTCTCAAGAACACTTTCAGACCTGCAAACTTGCATCATGAAACCGTGAAAGTGTAAAGGGGAGGAGAACAGTAAGGAATTTTATAATTCAAACAGAGTAAGTTAACAAACTTACCTTTTCGCGTGGACTGTAGTGAACTGAAGGAGATGGCTATTGGGTGACGGCGAAAAGCAACTTTGCTGGCGTGGCGTGGGGCAGGATCAGTGACCAGAAAGAGGCAGAGAAGAGAAGTTAGGGCACTTCATTCGTGTTTGATTGTTTTAGCTCATAGGACTTGGAAGGAAAGCAATGCACTGTAAATTGTAAGTAGGCCAGAGGAATCAAAGTAGAAGTTTTAACTGTTGGCCAAAAGCTCAAAACGACAGCGTATAAGAATTGGTTAATTTGAGTTAAGTTCGGCTTTTAGACATTTTAACCAAATCGAAATGAAAATCAAATTTAACACACATATTTAACCAATCACTGGACGAATTTATCTATAAACATTATATTCCATCAAAAACATTAATGTGAAGATTATATTTGAAGATTTGCTAAGATTTACAATTAATGTAAAATGAATAAAGATAAAAACTTCTTTTACTAATTTGTAAGAGATCTAATTATAGTACAAAACAAAATTTTGATTTGAATTTTATGAATTTATATAATTAAAGTTGTTAATTAAAATTTTATTTAATCTATTCTTTTAATTTAATTATTAATTTTAAATTAATTTAATTTTTTAAATTTAACAATTTTCAATTAATTATTATTATTATTATTATTATTTAAATGTTAAATGTTTTTATATAAATAGAGACTATCTAAAAATTTTATCTAATTGATCCTATTAATTATTATGACTTAGATGTAAAAGATTCTACATATTGGTTACAAATTAGTTTACAATTTTAATTAAGCAATTTTATTTAAAAATTTTAATATTTAAATGAGTCAAATAAACAAAATAAATGATCAAAAATCCATTATATAATTTTATTACATTTATTATATAGAAAAAGTATTTGCTATTATGTCCAAGACATAATTCTCAATAGCATAAGAGACTTAGCTTCTCTCTAAAAGTTCTGAAATTCGAAATTTCTCGTAAATAAAAAAAAATTTATTTGCTATTTTTGTTATTGTATTTATTTTTAAATGGATTAGTTATTATTATTATTATGGTGGTTAAAGATTCTATATATTGATTACAAATTAGTTTACAGATATAATTAAACAATTTTATTTAAAAAATTTAATATTTAAATGAGTCAATTAAACAAAATAAATGATAAAAAAATTCATTATATAATTTTATTACAATTATTACATAGAAATAGTACTTGTTATTATGTCTAGGATATGTATCCCAATAGCATAAAAGTCTTAGTTTCTCTCTAAAAAGTCGGAAATTTGAAACTTCTCATAAATAAAATAAAATAAAATATTTGCTCCTTTTGTCATCGTATTTTTTTTAAACGGATCACCATTATTCTTAAATATTTTTTTTATATAGAAATAAAATTAGTTTTCATCATTATTATTTATTTATTTGTATTATCATGGCAGCTAAAGCAATTTTTTTTTCTCAATTTGTTATTAAAACTAAATAAAAATTGTCAGAATAAGTCAAAATCAAGTAATAAACGGTATAATTAAATATTCAAATGATCTTTTATTCCTATCTTAATATGTATTTTGATAGTGACTGAAAAATCTTACTGGTAAATTAATTGGTTAATAGTTTAATACCACTCACCATTATTATTTTGGGATATGAAACTACAATTTGAATTTGAATGTGCTGTCTTCCTATTTCAGAAAATATTTCCTCAAAGATTTCAAATTGAATTCCATTTTATGGAATTTAGCTGTAGTGTTATATATATATAAACTAAATAAATTTTTGAAAAGAATTTTAAAAATCAGAAAAAATGAAAAAAGAAAAAAAAAACTTTTAATTAAAAAAGTAAGCAAATCAGGAAAATGAAATAATTATAAAAAATTAAAAATTACAAAAGAACTCATCTCATTCACAAATCCAATATCCTAAACACAACATTAATATAGTAAACTCAATAATCCAGAAAAGCGAAAGCCTAAAAGGATGCAAATTTATATATTAGAGCTAATGAGAAAACCCACAAGCATGAAATGATAAAAAATTCTTTATTTTTTAATTAAAAATATCCAATTCAAATCATCAATATTAAAAATAAGTTAATTGAGAGGTTTTGATATATTTTCCCTTTAGGCAACATCTCGAATTTAAGTATTTGTATATGAGAAAAAATTTGTACTGCAAGAGTTTTATTCTATAAATTTCTAAAGACTACTTCACAATAAGGAAAAAAAAACATATTTATAATAAAAATAAATATATTTATTATGGAATCTGTGGATGCTATAGTAGACTCGATTTATCTAAGCTTCCAACTATTGCCACTGACACAATATAAGTAGAAAAAAATATCGAGCAAGAAAAACAATAATAGAAAAAAAAAGGAATGATCAACTATCCATCCCAAAAACAAGTATATAGTTGAAATTAAAACATTAGACTTTACCTTTTATGATTGTACTCATAATATGTTATAAAATAAAAAATAAAAAATGAAAAAAAAAGGAGAGAATATGAGAAAGTAGAAGAAGGAAGGAGGAAACAGTTAGTTTTTATTGATGGTAACACCTATTTATATGTGTAAAAATGTTATAGAAATAGAGTTCTATTTGTATAAGAAATCTATCTATATAGATAATAATAGACATCCAACATTATCCAACAACTTCAATATTATCATAACATTTATAAAATTATTCATATTATTGAAAAGAAATTTATATAAAATCAATGTTTAGTTTTTTATATTTTATTCCAGAAGTAAAACTATAACAAATAAATACTTTTTGAAATTATTTTATGTTTTGAATTATAAATATTTATTATCAATACATAACTATGTATATTATACTAGCAATAATACAAAATATAACTATGCATTAATTTCATTTTTCATAAAAGTATTAACATTATTTAATAAATTTGAAATCTACATATTTGTATTTATATTACTAATATATATCATGATAAAATTATCATATAAATTATTTTTAAAATTAGTTATTTCAATATAAAATATTTTACTTGAGAAATGAATGTATGTTGTATATTATTTTTTACAAATTATTATTTAATATTTTTTAAAAAATAAAAAATATATAGATAAATAAATTATATTATTTTTTAAAATAATATATATATATATATATATATTGACATTATTATACTTAAAAATATTTAGAAATATGTTTATATATTAATTTGAATTTCAATATTTAATATTTTGAATATAATATTGTATATGAAATATGTTTAATTTAAATAATTTTTTATATTTTACTATATATAAAATATGTTAAATATTATATTTTACAAGAATTTATATAGATCAATTCAACTCTAGTTCAATTTTAAATATGTAATCAGCTACCTTTTTTGGTTTATTGAACGGACTGGTTTTTACAACCTTAGTTGTAGTTTTGGCTGAAATGGCTACCGTGGGCAAAATTTTGGTATAACACAACTCACCACTTTGTTACCGGATGTACTCCTTTTAAAGCTCTTTAAGGACGTGACCCACCCTCTCGTATTCGATATCAACTAAATTCTATTGTTGTTTCAGCGGTTGACCAACTCTTACAAGAGCGAGATGAGATCTTAGATGAGCTTTGGATGCATTTCCTTTGTGCCTAACAGTGCATGAAGAAGCAAGCTGATTTGCATTGCATGGAAGAAGAAATTGAGGTGGGAATTCAGGTCTTTCTGAAACTCACGCTCTATAGGTAGAACTCTTTAGCTAACCAACCTAATCAAATACTGGCAGCGGTTCTTTATGGCCCTTATACAGTACTGGAATAGGTGGGGCAGGTTGCCTATCATCTTGAGCTTTCCCCCACATATGTTATGCATCTAGTGTTTCATGTTCCTCAGCTGAAGAGAGCCACAGACAGGGGTAGACCCAGCCAATTCTTTTAGTTAGATCAAAATTAAATAATAAAATATAAATAAAATAAAAATATTTTAATAATAAATTTTAATGTTATGCGGTCACCAATTACAATTATTTTTTTTATAATATTATATAACAGTTTCATAAAAAATATGATAAAAATAATTATTTTCAATTTAAGGAATCAAACATTCTGTTTGGTTATTTTTTAAATTATTATTTAAGGATGTCGAAAATTAAGTCGGTTTTATAATGTTATCGGTTGAAATAATTTTTCAATATGGGTACGAATTGAGAATTGGAATTAAAAAGAAATTATTAGATAGACCGAATCTACCACATTATCTGTAAACAAATCCAATTACACAATGACATTCATTTATTTAATAACTATAGATACATTATTTTATAATTGTATATATATTATTTTATAACTGTATATAATTTCATGAATTTTTTCATATTTTCATATATATTTGATTATTACCTGAATTCTTACAAATCAAACTCTTATAAATCGCATTCTCAAATGAAGTATGTTCACCTATTTGCAGTCAAATAAAAGAATTATAGAAAAATAAATTGAACAAAAAAAATAAAATAAATAAGAAAATCTTGATAAAAAATGGAATGTTGGGCTGATCAAGAACAACAAATAAAATAAGTAAAAAAAACTAATAGAAAAAATTGCCGAAACAAAGAGTTGGGAGTAACAACCGTTAAATTCAAAAAAACTACCGTTATTAAAATAATGTATATATAGTTATTAAATAATATATCAAAAAAAATCTGACACATATAAACTTACTTGGAGCACCAATCATTCTACACTCAGGTGCATAATCATATGGGCCAATTAGGCCTGATGGTTTTGGAATGCATTATCTTTTTCGTATGGCACCTCATGGATTTGCCCCATATGGTCCAAGGTTTGCTGGTGATATTAAAAGCTCTGCATTTTGGCATGATGTGTCTTGGGCGACCTCCCCAACCTAGGGCTATGTTTCCAACTTGCGGTTTTGGCATGGTGATGGGTCTAGGACGTGCCCCTTTTATGGGAGGGATGGGCTCCAGTGGCACAAACCCACTTCAAGGTAGTAGGCCTGGTGGTATGCCATTTGCACTAATCTGTGCACCACCTTCTGCTTAAAACATCAGACCTATTAAGAGAGATCAAATAATGGCAGCTAACAATTGACTAGGATCAGAGCAAGGTGTAAGGGGGGACATCTTGTATTGGGGGGAAAAATCTTGTAATGAAAAGGCAAAATAGTCTTTTCAAAAATAATTTTATTTTTGTAATTTCAAGAGAGTGATGGCTGGAACATATCCATGTCTCCTCCTACTAGATCTCAACATGCCCTTTAAGCTCTTTAAGGGGGAGTGACTAGTCACCTATTGGACTAGTTGCTTAGATTGGATAATTGACGGGTCTGTTCGCCTTATGGGTTGTCCCCTTGTCCATACGAACGTTCTATAATGGCTTGGCCATCATTATAAGGTTCAATCATATATTAATGAAATGCTAGCCCGATTTCTAATCATTTCTATGCTTTTCTTTATATGGTTGTGCCTCTTTAATATGATGCCATATTTATGTGATCCCATGTGGTGTTTATGTGTTATCTTGATTACGTTATTATACCGAGCTTGCAAATGTTATCGGTTATACATTTGTTGGCCCGATCTAACCCATGTCCCATTTTATATATAGAATTAGCAGAATAATTCTTGGTTGGCTTGCTTGAACGTGACCCAAGTGAGAGCCACACAGTCCCAAGTGTGTAGGCCTGTGACATTTGGTATTAAAGTGGAAGTGATTCGGCTTTTACAATAAAAAAAAGAAAAAAAAGGGAACATGGGAAAAACTTTCGTGACTCGAATTGAGGCTCTCGAGGAAATGATACAGTCCCTTGAGAGGCACATGGCTAGTGAGTCCTTAATGGGTGATCAATAGTAGATCTTGAGCTCATTTATCAACGAATTGAAGCCCTTGAAAAAGAAAATAAAGCTTTAAAAGCGGCAGTGGCCGATGCAAACTCGATTGTGGCTACGGTAGCCCAATCTAAGGCTTGGAAAACCGTGATGGCTAACCAAGAATTCTTTTTAGCGGTGGTGACCAATTCAAATTTGTTTGAGACCTTGATGGCCAAGTCAGATGTAATCCATATGCTAATTCACAAAAATTCCACCCAAGGTATGGATTTTGTTAGTGTCAATGATGCAGGGACAAGCGCTGATAAATCAGGGAATCCAGAAGAGGTGGTGAAGCAACTTGCTAGTTCCCATAAAATTCTTGAAGATGAAGTTGAGTCCCTATCCGGTGCTCACAAGACTTTTGAAGATGAAGTCGAATCCTTATCGAAAGAACCCCAAGAAGCATTCACCTTAATTCATGATGAATTGGAGGAGACAAGGACTAAGGTGAGCGAGTTGATGAAAGCAGTCAAGAATGTTGGCACTAATCCACCCGAATCTGGGAAGATAAAGATCCCTGAGCCTAAGACTTACGACGGCATCTGGGATTCGAAGGAAGTGGAGAACTTTCTATTTGATCTTGATTCTTATTTTGAAGCCACCAAGATAAGCACAGATGAAAACAAGTTAAGGGTGGCTCCAATGTATCTAGCTAGAGATACCAAACTCTGGTGGTAGAGCCAAGTGGAAGAAATAAAAAATGGCAACAACACAATCTCCTCTTAGGAGGAATTCAAGAAGGAATGCAGACGCAGTTTTGCCCCGAAAATGTAGCATATATTTCTCGTTGTAAGTTAAGTGAACTACAACAAACAGGGCTCATTCAAGAATATGTGAGAAGCTTCTAAGCACTCATCTTAGACATAGAAGATATGTCATATGTCGATAAATTTTTTAATTTTATGAAAGGGTTGAAGCTTTGGTCCAAGAATGAGTTATAGCCGCGGGAATCAAAGACTACTAGACGACCATTACTGTTGCTAAAAGTCTGGATGACTACTTGGGAAACTACTTGAAGTGGAAACTCACATTTGCCCTAAGTTCAGATAATCGTTCGAACAAATGGAATAAGACTTTTATCGGGGGAGGTAAACGGACCAATCAATTTCTTTGAGAAAGTGAGAAGCGAAATTGGGGTCTGACTTCCGATAAGAAATTTAATGACGGACCAGGACTTGAGAAAAATGGCATTGGCTTTCAGAATATTGCTCCTAGTTTCCAAAGCACAAAGAATGACAGGGTCGGATCACAAAGTAGTGCTACAAAACTTATCTCTTGTTTTCTTTTCAAGGGACCCCATATAGTTGCTGAAGGCCCACATAGAGGAGTTTTGAGTGCTCTACGCTCACTGTAAGAGGAAGAGAATACCCAAAAGGAAGACACTAGAGATGCATCAATTATAGGGGCTGTAAAGTTCCTTGGAGCCATAGGCAACCAAGCGGTCCTGTAGAAGGACAAAACAGGAAAGGGACTAATGTATGTAGATGTGGTGATAAATGGAAAGTCTTGTAGGGCCTTCATCGATACTGGAACAATGGATAATTTTGTAATAGAAAAGGAGGTCATAAGGCTGAAGCTTCAGGTTGGACAAGCTAGGGGCAAGATCAAAGTTGTTAACTCGGTAGCTAAAGAGATTGTGGGCACCGCGACCATGATTCCAGTAAGAGTTGGCCCGTAAATAGGAAATATCAATTTTACGGTGGCTCTTATGGATGATTTTGATGTGGTGTTAAGGATTGACTTCTTCAAGAAAAGTCTCACTGTCCTCATGCCTACCGCTAGTTGTCTCATCTTCCTTAATAGTGAGACACCTTGCATGGTCCCGACAACAATAAGTCTTGTGAGTGAAAAGAAGATAATTTCAGCTCTCCAATTCAAGAAAGGGATCAAGCGGAAAGAACCTTTCTATGTGGCTATTCCCATTTTTAGGGAACCAGAAGGGGATGCTGGAGTTCCCAAATAAATGGAGCCAGTATTGAGGGAATATACCGATATCATGCTAGAGAAATTGTCTAACACCTTGCCCTCGCAAAGAGAGGTAGATCACGAGATTGAGCTGTTGCTAGGAGGGAAACCGCCCACCAGAGCTCTGTATAGAATGGCTCCTCCTGAATTAGCTAAGTTGTAAAAACAATTGGATGAGCTCTTAGAAGTAGGATTCATTTGTCCTTCAAAGGCTCTTTTTGGGGCTCTAGTGTTGTTCCAAAAGAAACAAGATGAGAGTCTGAGATTGTGTGTTGACTACAGAGCTCTCAATAAGGTGACAATAAGGAACAAGTACCTGATTCCCCTCATTGTTGACTTATTCGATCAGTTGAGTTAGGCAAAGTATTTCACAAAGCTTGATTTACGGTCGGGCTATTGTTAAGTCCATATCAAGGAAGGAGATGAACTAAAAACCACCTATGTTACCTGGTACAGTGCATTTTAATTTCATGTTATACCTTTTGGACTAACAAACGCTCCCGTTACTTTTTGTACTCTTATGAATCAAGTTTTCCACGAATACTTGGACAAGTTCATATTGGTGTACCTGGATGATATTATTGTTTACAATGCCACTTCAGAAGAACATCAGGAGCACTTACACCTGGTTTTCAACAAGCTTAGAGAGAATCAACTTTTTCTCAAACGGGAGAAATGTGCCTTCGGACAATGCAGCATCAAGTTCTTGAGCCATATGGTGGAACAAGGCCGAATCCATATGGATAAGGCCAAGATAGAGGCAATTCAGAGCTGGAAGGCTCCAACTTGTTTGACCGAGCTCAGATCATTCTTAGGACTTTCCAACTACTATAGATGATTCGTACAAGATTATTCTCAATAAATCTTATCCCTCACAGAATTGTTGAAGAAGGGAAACCGATAACAACGGACTCAAGAATGTCATGAGTCATTTGAGAATCTAAAGCAGAGACTGCAACAAAAACCAGTGCTAGCCCTCCTAGATATGATAAAACCTTTTGAGGTACAAACAGACCCCTCAGACTTTGCATTAGAAGGAGTCTTAATGCAAGAGAATCACCTCATATCTTCGAGAGTATGAAGTTAAACGCTCTACATGGTGTTCGAATATAAGACGGAAAGGTCCAACCGAGTGGCAGATGCATTGAGTAGAAAAGTAGAATTTGCAGTGGTAAGACAGTTGGCCCATCTCTCAAGGAGCTAAGTTACCACTTTTTTAAGAGACCAGATCAAACTCAACCTTAACAAAGACCCACAAGCCATGGCGTTGGTAAAGTTGACCAAACAAGGAAAGACTAGACAATTCTAATGGGAAGATGATTTGTTGTGGACAAGAAAGCAACGTTTATATATGCCAAAAGAGGGACAATTGCAGAAACCACTACTGCAAGAGTGCCATGATACACTATGGGCAAGTCATTCGGGGTGGCATCGCACTTTCACACTTTTACAACAAAATTATTATTAGCCCCAGATGGAGGAAGATGTGAGGGAATATACAAAAACTTACCTAGTTTGCCAATAAGATAAAGTAGAGAGCCAGAAAACAGCGAGATTGTTACAACCTCTATCAATACCTCAACGCCCATGGAAAAGCGTCTTATTGGATTTCATCACAAGTTTGCCAAGAGTGAGGGAGTGTAATATGATCTTGGTGATTGTTGACCGCTTTTCCAAGTATGAGACTTTCATTACTATGCCAAAATATTGTTCAGTAGAAACAATGGCTCGAGCATTCTTCAAACATGTGGTCAAGTATTGGGGTGTTCCCAAGAGCATTGTCAATGATAGAGACAGGCGATTTGTGGAGTCATTCTAGTCAGAGTTATTCTGTCTCTTGGGATCCCAACTAGACATGTCAACTAGTTATCATCCCCAAACTGACAGTCGGATAGAAAGATTCAATAGCCTCTTAGAAGAATATCTGCGACACTTCGTCAATTCTAGCCAAAAGAATTGGCTATCTTTACTTGATGTGGCCCAATTTTGTTTCAATTGTTAGAAGAGCTCCACCACTAACAAAAGTCCTTTTGAGATTTTTACAAGTCAATAACCTCTGGTGTCCCACACTCTTGATGTACCATATAAAGGCAAGAACCCAAAGGCCTTCATTTTCACAAAAGAGTGGAAGCAGAACGAAGAGATTGCAAGAGCACATCTAGAGAAAGCCACCTAAAGAATGAAGAAATGGGTCGATGAAAATCGATGACCTCAACAATTCCAAGTGGGAGATATGGTGATGGTGAAGCTTTTACCAGAACAATTGCAGTTTCTTTGCAACAGAGATAGAAGATTGGTGAGGAGATATGAAGGTCCACTGTTGCTAAAGTGGGATAAGTTTCTTATAAGATCGAGCCACTAAAGTGGATGTAAGTTCATCATGTGTTCAATATCAGCAACTTGAAGCTATACCATCCAGATAAGGAAGATGCCAACTGCAACAAAGCAATCAGACTGACCATCAGTAAACAACCACCAACCAACAAAGAAGTGGAAGAGATTTTAGCAGAACGCATACAGTCATCTAGTCGGCGACAATTCAAATAATACTTAGTCAAGTGGAAAGGCTAAAGCGACAAGAAGATTACCTAGGAAAAAGCCGAAGATTTATCCTCTTTCAGTCCACAAATCGATACCTTTTTAAAGACTCAATCGACGAAGACGTCGACTATTTGAGTGGGACAGAGTATAAGGGGATGCATCTTGTAATGGGGGAAAGAATCTTGTAATGAAAGGGTGAAATAGTCTTTTCAAAAATAATTTTGTTTTTGTAATTTCAAGAGAGTTATGGCCGGAACATATCATTGTCTTCTCCTGCCAGGTCTCAACATGCCCCTTAAGCTTTTTAGGGGAGAGTGACTAGTCACTTATTGGATTAGTTGCTCGGATTGGATAGTTGACGGGCTCGTTTGCCTTGTGGGTTGCCTCCCTGCCCACACGAACGTTCTATAATGACTTGACCATCATTGTAATACTCAATCGTATATTAATGAAATGTTAGCCCGATTTCTACTCATTTATGTGCCTTTTTTTTATGTGGTTGTGCCTCTTTGATGCGATGTTATGTTTATGTGATCCCATGTGGTGTTTATGTGTTATTTTGATTACACTATCATACCGAGCTTGCAAATGTTATCGGTTATACGGTCGTTGGCCCAAATTTAACCCATGTCCTGTCTTATATACAGAATTAGCGGAATAATTTTTGGTTAACTTGCTTAAACGCGACCCAAGTGAGCGCCATACGGTCCAAAGTGTGTGGGCCTGTGACACAAGGTGGGGGGACAGCTGGAGGACGAGTTGATGGGAGTCAATACCAAAAGGCCCCCATGAAGATCAATTTGGTGCAGGAAAAAGCTTTATAAATGATGAGAGTGAAAGTAAGGATGAGGCACCAAGGCGATCAAGGCATGGGGAAGAGAAGAAGAGGCGATGAGGTTTAGAGGGAGACGCAACATCAGGCTTTGAGCGCTAACAGTACTCTACTGGCTGAGCTTTGGGAGAAGGATTGACTTATATGCAAGACCAAATTATAGACATATTCAATCATATTCTTATAAGCTTTATAATGATTGTGATTAATCTAATATTGCTCAGACATTGTCGGTGTTTTTCATTTGAAAAATCTCGGGGGAAGAGATGAGTATGGGCTTTGGACTTATGGAATAGTTTCTTTTTCACATTTTTTAATTTCCATTTTTTCAGGTTAACATGTTCAAATATGATAAATTTATGTATATTTGTATCATGAAATGAACTGAACGTTGGTAATTAATGTATATCTTGTTTTTTGGAGGGAATCACTAGACTTGTTTGATGTAACATGTCTGTTGACAGCACAGAGAAAATAGCCTTCTGTCAATTTTGCTTTACTTCATAGTCTTCATTTATCTTCTCATGTTGTAACTTTCATTTTGTTTTCTAGGAATTGGTCATTCACATAAAGAAATTAGCTAATTTTTGCATAATCTATTATTACAGAATGATGAAGATAAATTATTTATATTAACTTTATAGATTTTCACATTTGTTAGATTAATTTCAATTTTTTTTATTAATTAATGAATTTAGGTGGTGTGATATGACCCCAATTGCAATTAATTTATGTAAATTAAATATCTCTAATTTGTTTCCCTTGAATAACCTTCTACTTATTACTCTGTTCTGGTTGGCCAGGATGGAGCTTTAAGTATTTTAGGGTTTCAAGTGAATCAATACTTAGTAATTATTATGTACACTTAATTAAAACAATTAGGTCACAGATTGAATTTTGATTTATTGGCACTAGAATTATTTTAAAACTATGAGATTTTGAATTAGAATCTTAATCAAAGCTGCACAAATAAAAATATACTTGATATAATAACATTTGAATCCTATAACTGTACAAAAAATTAAAAAGAAAAAGGAGATATTCACTATTAATATGTAGATTGATTTGTATAATTAAAGAAAAAAAAATCATGACATAATTCATTAAAGAGAATTTTACAAAAATGAAAAAAAAAACGGATGAATATTTATAAAAATACAATTCTTTAAAGTTTTTCTCAAAAATAACCGCATCAAAGTTTTTTTCAAAAATAAAAAACCACCTAAAGTTATTATGAAAATGACAACAATTGCAGTTTACCAAATGTTTACTAAATGTTTAACACAAAATTAATAAAAATTGAAGTTTCAAAAGATTTATCAAAAATTTACTTATAGTTTACTCAAATTATACCCAAAATTTATCCAATATTTACCAAAAAAATTAATTAAAGTTAAAATTGAACAAGATTTACTTAATAATTACTTAAGGTTTACCAAATGTTTACTATAAATTAGAGAAAACTGAAGTTTTAAAAGATTTTTAAAAAATTTATTTAAGATTTACTTAAATTATATCCAATGTTTATCAGAAAATTAATAAAAGTTAAAATTATACAAGATTTACTTAAAATTTATCAAGTTTTACTCAAAAATTATTCTATATTTACTACAAAAATTAATGAAAATTGAAGTAGCAAAAGATTTATAAAAAATTTAATTAAAGTTTACTCAAATTATACCTAAGATTTACTCAATTTTTACAAAATAAAATTAATAAAAGTTGAAATTACATAAAACTTGAGATTTACCAAGTATTTACCAAAAATTTACTTGAGATTTACCATAAGTTTAGTGAAAATTTACCAAAGATTTACTAAAAATTTGTTCTAAAGTTTATCCAAGATAAATAACCTTAATTAAGTATATTAAATTCAAGTTTACATTTTTTTTAATTAAGATTTGTGCAAAGTTTATTTTGGTAAATAAGTTAATTAAATATAAAATTTACATATTTTTTGACTAATTAAATTGATTAAGCAATAATTAAAAATAAATAAATGCATACATAAAGACAATTAATGACTATATAAATTAATGAAATTCTTAAATTCATGTTTAACAGATAAAATATGGTTATTTATTGTCTTAATTAGATAAAAAATGTGCCACATACACAGTATAATCCAATATTTTAAAAAAAAATCAGTAAAAATGAAAAGAAAAAAATTAGAATAAAAACGCTGTCCATCACAATAAATTGAAAAAAATTTTAAAAAAACAATTTTGCACGTAAATTCTTCTTCATTAAATTGGTTAAGTTTGTAAATTAGTACCAGATACACAATTTATTTGAACTAATTAAAATCCATTTAGTTTACGTGTGCGAGGAATTCTGCATACTTATAGTAATCTTACCAAAAACTTTTTTAGCAAAATTCAAATTGCAAAATAAAATAGTTACTTCAATAATAATAATAATAATAATAATAATAATAATAATAATAAAACTGTTTGTCAAGATGTAAATTATTTGAGAGGCGTATAAACTACCATTTCTGTTATAAAGAGATGTTTGAAATTGCTGTTAAATTTTTCAAAAGTTAATTTTATATTTTTTTTATTTAATTAACTGATTTATTAAATTTTTTATAAGCTGATTTTTTCAAATATACTTATAAAAAACATCTATTTACATGTATCTATCCAAAAACAGTTTTAAAACTCAAAAAAGTTGAATATATAAATTTTTTTTTCTGAAACATATTTTTTCTAAACTCAACTCCAAATATGATTCTGGATGAAGCTGATAAATAAAAAAGGTAAAAGGCAATTACAATAAACACATCTCAGTGACAATCACATAAATTCTTTACCAATCTATACCCAATTATTTGGAAAGGAATAGTTTATCAATGTACAGAATAACATGTGCAGATGCAGCAATATAAAACTCCATTTGAATCCAAGCTGAGCTCTCTGAAAAGCAAAACAAATATGGTGAATAGATAACCATAAAACCAGAAATTATAACAAGCCAAAAGAATATTGTCATTTTTTGGGCCCCACATTGTCACCTATTGTTAAATAGCTTTATTTATTAAATATTAAAAAAAAAAAATGAATTCAATTGATTGAAACACGATCGAGTCTTGATATCGGTTTGGCTTCCCTTCTAGAAGCACATGCAAACAAGGATAGCCAAAGTGAAAGAGCAATCCCCCCACTGTGTCCAAAAGCAAGTTAAAAAGTAATGTTTTGAGTATGTCCCTGCAAAATAATGTTTTGACTCTAAAGTTCCAAACACTGATTTTCTGGTATCATGGTTTTGCTTTCATCGGAAACTGTATTTGAATTTAGGGAAGTTTTAAATCTCGATCAAAATTATAAATTTTAAAATTTTTTAATTTTTCTGAAATATGTAATCAAATATTGCATGATATGAAAATACATTTTTCATGTTAACTTTGAGTATTTATTCATAACTTTTAACAAATATATTTTGTAATATTTATGGATAAAATCTATTTTGTTAAAATCATCCTATGATTTAAAGAACAAAATGGAAAATAAAATGATTAAGACAAACTTTTTATTACCGAGTTCACTAAGGTGCAAATCAAGTAAAAAGACAAAAAATTTTGTTTACGTTGATAAATCTCTTTTTACTAGTACCAGATGTATGATCACTAAATTTCTCCTTTGAATCAAAGAGAAAAATTTTGAGAGAAAACAAAATTTTCTCACCCGGAACCTCAGGAACCAACTGGTTCCTTAATCCCTCCCCATCCCATTTGATTAATCCTTCTGAAGGATTATTTGGGTGGTTGGCTGCGTTTAATAATTTTTTGATTTTTTTTTTACTTTTGACTTTTTTTTTAATTTTGATTTATGATGCAATGATGGTGCAACAATTGCATAACTCATTTTCTAGCTACCATATTTAATCATAGAATCAATCTTCTCTTCTATTCTCTTAACCATGGTAATTACTTTAATATACCAATATAATTAATTTAATTAACAACTTAATTAAAATATTATAATTTTAATTAACACTTTAATTAAAATTATAAATAGGAGAAATAGTTAAAATTA